>ONZH01031016.1:0-24819 GCA_900303285.1 Rhinella marina
TGAGACAATTGCCCAAAATATAAAAAAATATGGCTCTCAGAAAATAGCAACACAAAAAAAGATTTTATTCTGTTCAAAAATGCATCTAATGTGTAAAACTTTCCAAAAATAAAAATGTTAGACATATTTGGTATCATCGCGTCCGTAACAACCTGCTCTATAAAAATATTACATAAGATGGCCCCCCAGGTGAATTCTGTAAAAAAAACTATTTTAAAAACTGTGCCAAAACAGCCATTTTTTCCCTCTTTCCTCACAAAAAGTGTAATAGCAGGCGATCAAAAATGCATATTTACCCCAAAATGGTACTAATCAAACCGTCATCTCGTCCCGCAGAAAATTAGACCCTACCTGAGACAATCGCCCAAAAAATAAAAAAATATGGCTCTCAGAAAATAGCAACACAAAAAAAAGATTTTATTCTGTTCAAAAATGCATCTAATGTGTAAAACTTTCCAAAAATAAAAATGTTAGACGTATTGGGTATCGCCGCATCCGTAACAACCTGCTCTATAAAAATATTACATGAGATGGCCCCCCAGGTGAAATTTGTAAAAAACTTTTTAAAAAACTATGTCAAAACAGCAATTTTTTTCCCTCTTGCCTCACAAAAAGTGTAATAGCAGGAGATCAAAAAGGTGTATTTAACCCAAAATGGTACCAATCAAACAGTCATCTCGTCCCACAAAAAATGAGACCCTACCTGAGACAATCGCCAGAAAAATAAAAAAAAATATGGCTCTCAGCAGTTTACCACCACATATGGGGAGTTGCCGTATTCAGGAGAAAATAAGGAACAAATTATGGGGTGCTTTTCTCCTGTTACCCCTTGTGAAAATGAAAAATTTGGGGATAAAGCAACATTTTATTGGAAGAAATGAAACTTTTCATTTTCACAGCCAAGTGTTTCCAAATTCCGTAAAACGCTTAGGGGGTCAAAGTGGCCAGTACCCTCCTTAATATATTCTTTGAAGGGTGTAGTTTCCAAAATGGGGTCACTTTTTGAGGGTTTCCACTGTAGGGTACGTCAGGGTCTCTCTATTAGAAAATGGTGCCTAAAAACCATTCTAGCAAAGTCTGCCTCCAAAATCCGTATGGCGCTCCTTTCCTTCTGACTAGCTCGGGTGCTCGTTATTCGAGACAAACTTTTCCCGATGATCGGGTGCTCATTTCGAGTAACGAACCCCATTGAAGTCAATGGGAGACTCGAGCATTTTTGCAGGGGACCAAGGCTCTGCCTAGGGAAGGCTGGGTGAAAACTGGAAACCTCAGAAAATGATGGAAACACCACGGAAATGGACAGCAAACAGCAGGGGCAGCATGCATGGATGCCTCTGAGGCTGCCTAATCCCACCATTACCCCAAATTCTCCTGCAACAGCCTGGTTTGTTACCCTCATGGCAATTGTGCTCACCCAGACCAAGAAAGGCGAGGCACATGCCCATCACATGTTAGCAAAGCACCCAACTAGGTGCAATGAAGGTCCATCACCCATGCCCATGCTGGCACTGCTCTCCTATCCCCAGCCACATGATGCAGGCATAAGCCTGACACAGCATGGCAGTGACACCAACAAGTGACCAAGTTAGATGAGGTAGCAGGTGAGCCACCCAAAACTTTAGCCTGATGCAGCATGGTGGTGACAACAGAGTGACCGAGTTAGACTGAGGTAGCAGGAGGTGAAGCACGGTAATTCGAAGGAGGAGGGGTTGGAGGAAGAGGCATAGTAAGTCTGAGAAACCGTGACCGAGGTAGGCCCCGCAATCCTCCAAGTGGGCAGTACATGAGAGGCCCCAGGGTCAGACTTGGTCAGAGTGACCGAGCTACACGACGATAGCAGGTAGAGCACATAAAAAATTTAGCGTGGCCCTGTATGTGGACGTTGAGGGCTTGTGCATGTAGGTGGGCTGAACTCTGCTTGCGCTCCAACGTCTGCTGTAATGACAGCTGAACGTTGCGCAGGGACACATTGGTGGACAGTGTGGAGGATCATGGAGGCAAAGGGGTGGTTTTCTGCTCAGGTGCTCGTGCCGGGGTACTGGGCTGGGGGTTGACTCGCAGAGGCAGCGAGTGACACAGGGGAAGGAGCAGTGGTGGGACCCGCATGAGGGGAATGGACGGCATTGGTTCCATAGTGTTTAGCATTCGTATACCTGCGCATGCTGGTGGTGGTTAGGCTGGTAGTGGTGGAACCCCCACTTAAAAATTTGGCATCAACTGGTACGGCTGTCAACATTGAGCTTGAACTAGTGGGGCATGTGTGGTATCGATTCTTCTCAGTTTAAAATCGTATACGTCCCCTATCTTGGGACCATATATTTCATGGATTTTTTGAACACAGAAAAGGAAAAAGAGCTTGCTGTGGCCAGGGGAGTGTCTTTTCTACTGCAGCTAAGGGGACATGTCCATGTTCTGCCTATCACAGGTCAGGAGCCAATTAAAAGAAGAACCAAAAAAATCTGTTCTTCTTATCAGTTCAAAATCTAATACGTCCCCTATCCGGGTAAATTATTTGGAGAGAGGGCCTGTAGGTGGGGGGCAGGCTGGGGGGAAGGAGGTTGAGCTGGAAGAGCCAGAGGAGTGCCCCCTTGGCTAGCGTCTGTGGTGGTGACAACAGCCGGATGGAGTTCGAATGACAACGCAGGACCCCAACTTAAAAATTTAACATCAACCAGTATGGTTGTCAACTCTGAAATTTGTCAAGTGGGGCATGTGTTGTATGCATTCTTCTCAGTTTAATACCGTATACGGCACCTATCCGTATCCGAAAAATAGTTTGGAGAGAGAGAAAGAGAGGAAAAAGGCGTATTCTTAAAAGTGATGTTCAGTATAGATCAGTTAAAGAGAAAGAAAGGATTTTATGAAATGGATTTGTATCACTGAGAGCAAAAGAATGTATTTTTTTATGTGACGTGCAGTATAGATCACTTGGAGATAAAAAGGGGAATGTGCAAACTTGGGCTGCTATAGTGCAAACCACTATGGTGGTGACAACAGAGTGAGCAAGTGACACTGCGGGAGCAGGCGAACCACATAAACATTTTTCGTGGCCCTGTATGGCAGCGGTGACAACAGAGTGACTGAGTTAGTATGCGGTAGCTGGTGAAGCACCCAAAAATTTAGCCTGACACAGCATGGCGGTTACACCACCAATGACTTTGTCCGACTGAGAATGCAGTGAGATGGCTTTTGTTGAGCCTCCAAAAAAATTTTTGTTTTCGGAATACATAAAGTCGACACTCAGCAAAAAATTTTTTTTTTAAATGTCGGTACTTGCGCCTCCTGAAAAATTGTTTTGGACAGTCTGTTTGACGCTCCTGAAATATTGTTTTACAGTGTCTGTAGTTGACACTGCGGAAAAATTGTTTGGAGAGAGGGCCTGCAGGTGGCCCTCCGGAAAAATTGTTTAGAGAGAGGGCCTGTAGGTGGACCTCCGGAAAAATTGCTTGGAGAGAGGGCCTGTAGGAGGCCCTCCGGAAAAATTGTTTAGAGGGTCTGTAGGTGGCCCTCCCAAAAAATTGTTTGGAAAGAGGGCCTGTAGGGGGCCCTCCGGAAAAATTGTCGTAAAAGAGTGCCAATTGGCCATCTAAAAAATTGCGTTTTTTGGGTCAGCGTTAGGCAAAGACAACAAGGAGGAGGAGGAGTAGGAGGAGTAGAGAAGAGGAATCGGATACATAAGTAATGTTATTCTTTAGCTGCTTTCCCCCGGAGGAGATTTGAATTCCGGTGAAATCCAGGCTTTGTTCATTTTAATAAGCGTCAGCCTTGTCAGTTGACAGGCGTGTACGCTTATCAGTGATGACGCCACCAGCTGCACTGAATACCCGCTCTGACAACACGCTAGCGGCAGGGCAGGCCAGCACCTCCAAGGTGTACAGAGCCAGTTCAGGCCACGTGTCCAGCTTTGAAACCCAGTAGTTGTATGGAGCAGAGTGATCACGCAGGACGTTGGTATGGTCAGCTAGGTACTCCCTCACCATCTTTCTGTAAAGCTCACCCCTACTCTGCCTAGACTGGGGACAGGTGACAGTGTCTTGCTGGGGTGACATAAAATTGGCAAAGGCCTTGGAGAGCGTTCCCCTGCCAGTGCTGGACAAGCTGCCTGCTCGCCTCCTCTCCCCCGCTACTTGGCCCACAGAACCATGCCCTACACGCAAGAATTCCCTCTCCTCACTGGCCTGACTCTCCATTTCCTCCTCCTCATCATCTTCAGCCCAAACACGCTCAAGAGTTAAGAAGGACTGAGCATTGGTACCCTCTTCTCTCTTGCCGACATTCTCCTCCTCATCCCCCTCCTCCTATACGCGCTGAGAAACAGACCGGAGGGTGCTCTGGCTATCAAGCGACGTATCTTCCTCCACCGTCTCTTGTGACATGCTGAGCAGTGAGTTTTTCAACAGGCAAAGCAGCGGGATGGTGAGGCTGATAATGGCGGCATCGCCGCTGACCATCTGTGTTGACTCCTCAAAGTTGGTCAACACCTGGCAGATATCAGACATCCATGTCCACTCCTCATTGTAGACTTGAGGAATCTGACTGACCTGACTATCAGTTCTGGTGGAAGTTGACATCTGGCAGTCTACAATCGCTCTGCGCTGCTGGTAAACTCTGGATAACATGTTTAATGTCGAATTCCATCTTGTGGGCACGTCGCACTACAGTCGGTGAGCGGGCAGTTGTAGGCGGCGCTGCGCTGCCCTGAGAGTGGCAGCATCTGTGGTCGACTTGCGGAAATGCGCACAGATGCGGCGCACCTTGGTGAGCAAATCAGACAGATTGGGGTATGTCTTGAGGAACCGCTGAACTATGAGATTGAACACGTGGGCCAGGCATGGCACATGTGTCAGTCTGCCGAGTTGCAGAGCCGCCACCAGGTTACGCCCGTTGTCACACACAACCATGCCTGGCTTGAGGTTCAGCGGTGCCAGCCACAGATCAGTCTGCGCAGTGATGCCTTGTAACAGCTCTTGGGCAGTGTGCCTTTTGTCACCTAAGCTCAGCAGTTTGAGCACCGCCTGCTGGCGCTTACCCACGGCACTGCTGCTGCGCCTAGAGCTACCGACTGAAGGCGCCGTGCTCACGGATGGTAATTCGGAGGAGGAGGTGGAGGAGGGGTCGGAGGAGGAGGCATAGTACGTCTGTGAGACCATGACCGAGGTAGGCCCCGCAATCCTGGTGTGGGCAGTACATGAGCGGCCCCAGGGTCAGACTCGGTCCCAGCCTCCACCAAGTTAACCCAATGTGCCGTCAGTGATATATAGTGTCCCTGCCCAGCAGCACTTGTCCACGTGTCCGTGGTTAGGTGGACCTTCTCAGAAACAGCGTTGGTCAGGGCACGGATGATGTTCTATGACACGTGCTGGTGTAGGGCTGGGACGGCACATCCGGAAAAATAGTGGCAGCTGGGGACCAAATACCGAGGGGGCAGCCATCGCCATGAGGTTGCGAAAGGCCTCGGTCTCTACCAGCCTATAGGGCAGCATCTCCAGGCTCAGCAATTTGGAGATGTGGACGTTGAGGGCTTGGGCATGTGGGTGGGTGGAACTGTATTTCCTCTTGCGCTCCAGCGTCTGCTGTAAAGACAGCTGAACGCTGCGCAGGGACACATTGGTGGAGGGTGTGGAGGATCGTGGAGGCGAAGGTGTGGTTTTCCGGCGGAAGGCTCTCGTGCCGGGGTCCTGGGCAGGGGGTTGACTAGCAGAGGCAGTGAGTGACACAGGGGAAGGAGCAGTGGTGTGACCCGCAGGAGGTGAACAGCCTTGGTTCCATTGAGTGGGGTGTTTAGCACTCATATGCCTGCGCATGCTGGTGGTGGTTAGGCTAGTAGTGGTGGCACCCCTGCTGATCCTGGTGTGGCACAGGTTGCACACCACAGTCCGTCGGTCATCCTCACTTTCTTTAAAGAACCTCCAGACTTGCGAACATCTAGGCCTCGCCACGGGAGCTTCACTACGTGAAACAGTTGCTGCTGATGCACCAGCTCTGGCCCTGCTTCTCCCTCTGGCCACACCACTGCCTCTTCCAACCTGTTCTGGTGCAGCACTCGCCTCCGCCTCAGAAGCACTGTCTTCACTCGGCTTATCAACCCAGCTTGGGTCAGTCACCTCATCATCCTCCAATTCCTCAGTCTGCTCCCCCCTTGGACTTCCACAGACTGCGACAGTTGGAAAACTTGGGCATCGGGAAAGAGGTCAGCAGCAACCTGAGAAGTGGTTTGTGACTCTTGGAAGGGTCCAGAAAACAGTTCCTCAGAGTATGCCGGATCGCATTCCAAATTTTCCTGGGAGGGGGCAGACTGGGGGGAAGGAGGTTGAGGTGGAGGAGCCAGAGGAGTGCTCCCTTGGGTAACGTGGGTGGACTGCGTGGAAGACTGACTGGTGGACAAATTACTTGAAGCATTGTCCGCAATCCATGACATCACCTGTTCGCACTGCTGTGGTTTCAACAGTCCTCTACCACGTGTCCCTGTAAGTTGAGACATGAAGCTAGGGAGTGTAGCTCTGCGGCATTCCCCTGCTCCCTCATCAGCAGGTACTGTCTCACCCTGCCCAGGACCACGGCCTCTGCCGCCTGCAGTAATTGAATGCCCACGCCCTCGTCCTCGACCCTTATTCCTGGGGTTCAACATTTTCTGTATATAAGTGTATTATATATAAAATAAAATAAAAATGGGCCTGCTGTTCTGAAACCCACAAACTTGTTCAATCTGAACAAGTTAATATATAGGTGGATAAGTTAGAGCAAAATTACGTATGTTATTACATACCGTGCAGTATGGAGCAATTACACTGAAACTATTAGATTAGGCAGACTTGGTCTGCTTAAGTGCAACCCAGAAAAATGTCTCACTCAGATTTTACTAATGTAGCTGTGTCAGTGAGAGCAAAAGACCTTTTTTAATTACGTGACGTACAGAATGGGTCACCTGGACAGAAAATACGGATTGTGCTTTGTATATAGGGGGATAAGTTAGACCAAAATTACGTATTTTATTACGTACTGTGCAGTATGGAGCATTTACACTGAAACTATTAGATTAGGCAGACTTGGTCTGCTTAAGTGCAACCCAGACAAATGTTGCACAGAGATTTTTCTAATGTAGCTGTATCAGTGAGAGCAAAAGACCTGTTTTAATTACGTGACGTACAGAATGGGTCACCTGGACAGAAAATACGGATTGTGGTTTGTGGTGACTGGACAGCTGAACTGTGACACACAGAATGGTTCCACACAGCTGTATGAAATGGATTTGTATCACTGAGATAAAACAACAAAAAAACTATTTATTTATTTATTTATTTATTTTTTTAACGTGACGTGCAGAATATATCAGAGAGCAAACTCAGCCCCTGCTGACTGTGGCTATATTGACTGCAACCCAGACAAATGTCGCACAGAGATTTTTCTAATGTAGCTGTATCAGTGAGAGCAAAAGACCTTTTTTAATTACGTGACGTACAGAATGGGTCACCTGGACAGAAAATACGGATTGTGGTTTGTGGTGACTGGACAGCTGAACTGTGACACACAGAATGGTTCCACGCAGCTGTATGAAATGGATTTGTATCACTGAGATAAAACAATTTAAAAAAAAATTGTTATATATGGCGATAGCTGCACTACTAGTGCCAGCCAGCCCAGCCAGGAGACAAAAAAAATGTCTTGTAGCCCTTAGACGGGCTGTTGGGTTCTTTTGAGATCACTCCTGCCTAACAGAGAACTAAATCCAGGCCCTAACACTCTCCCTGAAACGCAGCAGATCTGTCCCTAACGACATCCAGATAGCCTCTGAGCCGAGCACCACCGGAAGTCACTAGTATATTCCAGGGTCACCTGATCAGGCCAGCCAACCCCTGCTATCGACATGTAAGGGCCCCACGTGATGCTGGGTGTACCGCAGAGTCTCCTGGCTTGCGATTGACTGAGTTTATAGCCGCCAAAAATTCAAAATGCGGGAGATGCCATTTCCTCGAGCATGGCGAGATACTCGTCCGAGCAGCGAGCACTTCCAAGTACCCTAATACTCGAACGAGCACCAAGCTCGGACGAGCATGCTCGCTCATCTCTACTTCTGACCACTGCCACAAACCCATAGAGACATTTACCACCACATACGGGGTATTTCTGTAAACTGCAGAATCAGAGCAATGTATATTGAGGTTTAGTTTGATATTAACCCTTGGTGTGTTGCAAGAAAAAAATTAACATGAATAATCTACAAAAAAGTGAAATTTTGAAATTTCACCTCCATTTTTCATTAATTCTTGTGGAACACCTCAAGGGTTAACAAAGTTTGTAACAGCAGTTTTTTATAATTTGAGGGGTGTAGTTTCTAAAATGGGGTCATTTATGGGTGGTTTCCATTACGTAAGCCACTCAAAATCACTTTATATCTGAATTGGTGCTTAAAAAAATGGTTTTGGAAATTTTGTTGAAAATTTGAAAAATGGCGTCTAAACTTCTAAGCCTTCTAACGTCCTAAAAAAGTAAAATAACATTTATAAAATGATGCCAACATAAAGTAGACATATGGGGAATGTAAAATAATACCTATTTTTGGAGGTATTACTATGTATTTTGAAAGTAGAGAAATTGAAATTTGGAAATTTGCAAATTTTTCCATATTTTTGGTAAATTTGGTATTTTTTTATAAATAAAAATGAAATATTTTGCCACAAATTTACTACTGTCGTGAAGCACAATATATGATGAGAAAACAATCTCAGAATGGCTTGGATAAGTAAAAGCGTTATTAAGTTATTACCACATAAAATGACACGTCAGATTTGCAAAAAATGGCCTAGTCAGGAAGGTGAAAACAGGCCCGGGGTTGAAGGGGTTAAAAATAAAAATTAAAAATATTGACTGAAATTTACCACTATCATGAAGTACAATGTGTCACGAGAAAACAATCTTAGAATGGCTTGTATGAGTAAAAGTGTTCCAAAGTTATTACCACATAAAGTGACACATGTCAAATTTCCAAAAAATGGCCTTGTCCTTTAGGTGAAAAATGGCAGGGTCCTGAAGGGGTTAATCAGGTGGACTACAACTACAGTATCTGTCTATGCAAACAGTTGGATAGGAATGTTGCTAGTTACAGACTCCCTTTAATTGGTGATAAATATATAACTGCAAAATTAATTTTAACATCTTTTCCAGGTTAAAAGAAGCAGAAGAAGTGTATAAGCAAAAGAAAGAAAAAACATCAATTGTAGTGAAACCTAAACATGAGTCTGGAATTGTAAGTACATAATTATCTCCTTAATATTTAATGATGAGCTGCAAAATGTTGTTCGTTACCATTGTTTGTGAACCAGCATAAAAAAATAAATAAAAATGAATGCTTCTAGCATTCATTTTTATGTGATCTACAGCCTGAAAAAGTGAGTAGACAATACACAATAGAAATGCATGGATTTATTCTACACAAATTGAATTTGTTTCAAATTTTCAAAAAGCTTTGATTTTCAGCAAATCTTTCAAATCTGACAGCTGTCTTTTTACAGAAAAGATGAAGGACGATGTGTGAGGCAGTGACAGGCCTCATATATGAGGAAAGATATGTGTCTTCTAGAATGATGCAGGAAACCTATTAGAGAAGATGCATATCATGGTTTCATCTAAGATGTGTCACTAAGGTGCCCAACCTTGGTGGAGTAAAGGCCAGGAACTAGTGTGTCCACTAGGATAGCTAGTGGATGCTGTTATTACTTAGTATAACTGATATCAGCTAATCCGGGCCTTGTTTTTATTGGGAATAAGCAATAATTTCACGTCACGCATTGCACCCGCACGGAAAACTCGCTCGTGTGAAAGGGGCCTAATGGGTTGTCATTCCAATGTTAATGACTGAGATAACGACTCGTCGCTCAATCAGCTCAATTATCTACTCGTGTAAAGGCCTATTTATACATAGGACAGAATACAGATAGTTTAGTGTCAGTGAGAGGGTTTCACAGTGAAGAGAAAATTTACATAAAGATGCACATAAATTTATGAGACAGAGAGATATTTTGGAAATAAGAGTATGGGCTCTTGCACACAAACTAATTTTTTGACCGTGGCCATTCAGGTTTTTTTTGTGAATTCCGTGTCCGCATGTCTGTTCCGCAAAAAAATAGAACATGTCCTATAATTTTCCACATTATGGACAAGGATAGGAATGTTCTCTTCTGGGCCAGCTGTTCCATTCTGCAAAATACGGAATGCGCATGGCCGGTATCTGTGTTTTGCAGACCGCAAAACTACAACAATCACGTGCATGAGCCCTAAGACTCATTAGCTTCAGCTAATGCTATATAATTCAATTCGTCACACCAATCTTCATCACCTCTTACACAATCACAATTGCAAATTTTCTACAATAGTAGCAATTGTATGCCACTGTCTGCTGTGATGTGAACATCTAGTGTTGAGTAAAGTTTTGAGAACTTTGATTTGGCTACTTCACAGAATTTCACAAAGAAATGTACTTTGTGACAAAGGAATTTGTCATTTCTTTGTAAGTAGCGGACCCCTCAGATGCCGCATTTATTGATCTCGGTATCTAATGTAAAAATGGAGGGCTTTCAGGGCTTAAAAAAATAATACTCACTTCATCCGTTGGAGCGTGAAGAGTCTGCTGCAGCCATCTTGATGGAAGATCTTGTGCGGTGCCTGATGACATCACGCTTGCCGGCGTAGTGACGTTGTTGGGGGGGGGCTTAACTTGCCCTTTTTGGAATTCAGTCGGTCACTCCAGATTAATTAGAACACGGGTGCACTCTGTAGTAAAGAACAAGAGACAAACTCAGGGTTTAGTATCAAGTTCTTCAGCTCATGCTCTCTGCGCCCACCAGAAGCCTCTGAACCTCTTCCTTTATTATCAGAAATATTTATTCATTACAGCAAAAAGGGCGTAAGCATGCAGATAACAAACTACATATGCATCTCTCCTGTACTCGTATAAGTTCTTGATTGGAGAGAAGCCTCTCACTGTCCTGCATCCCCACCTCAGGAATGTGGTACTGATAAGAGTACAGGTGCCATCTTAGACTTGTTGCTTCAGCTAAATATAAATAAATAAATATATATATATATATATATATATATATATATATATATATATATATATATATTATATGCAAGCCTTACAAAAGGTTACAAAGTATAAAGGTATATAAAAGTACAAAAATATACTATTCTACACACTGATTCTTGTCTTGTCACATTGATCAGGACACTATATTCACATTAACTTGAAGACGTGGGAAACTCAGGATTTGTAGACAATAGAATACATTACATCAGGTCCATATACCTCAACAACGTCATACATCACCGCTCACAAGATTTTGTGTGGGATCTTCAATCAAGATGGCTGCAGCAGCCTCTTTGTGCTTAAACAGTTAAGGTGAGTCTGGTTACATCATTTCAGGGAAAATTGATTCATTATCACAAAGCACAAGGAAATTCGGCTTTGCGACGAATTGAATTTTTCCTGTAATTCGGATCGAAGTCCACTTTGGATACTTCAATTCGCTCAACCCTAGTCATAGTAACATAGTTTATAAGGCCAGTTCATCTGTCCATCCAGTATTTTCCTGTGTCAAACGTTTATACTATGCCATAACTGAGTCTGTTAAATCCTAATGCTGATACTGCATCACTGCCTGTTGATACAGATGTGAGTAAGTGAGCCAAGTAGCCAGAAGAAACCGGTCTCTTTTGTCAAGGTTTGGGTGACGCAACATGGATTATCTAATCTGATGCATCAGGCATTGGTGGGTGGAAATCCTGGCTGATCCACACCTGATTCATCTTGACAAAGGTCAGTCTCTCGACATTTTAGCTGGACCGGTGAGTTGTCCTTGGGGTAACTATGGCCCCCACCCCACTAAACACTCACTCTGATGCCACACTACTGGCCGGGCAGGACAGCTTTTCCAGGGCAAACTCGGCCAGTTGTGGCCACAAATCCAGTTCGGTTGCCCAGTAGTACAGCAGCTCTTCAATGTGGGGTGACAGGGTGCTATCCAGGTATGCCACCACCTGCTGGTTCAGGTGCTGCTCAAGGTCTAGTTGCTGCTATGTGGGTGAAGAAAGCTTCTCATCAGTGACTCTAGACTCAAGTTTCTGCTGAAGGAGCTGGAAAGGCTCCTACCCCCACCCCCACCCCGCCACAGCACATGAGCGCAGAGGGCCCCCGGTCACACCTCCAAGAGGATGGACGATGGCGCAGATAGGCAGGGGCCAACTGACTACATAGGATGTCTCTATAGTAGTTCAGTCTGTCCTCCCTCTCAGCGGGTGTAAAAAAAGGCCCCCATTTTGGACCAGTAGCGAGGGTCTAACATGGTGGAGAGCCAGTAGTCATCCCTCTGCCAAATGGTGACAATTCGGCTGTCACTAAACAAACAGCTGAGCATGCATCAAGCCATTTGCGCAAGTGACTCGGAGGGACTCCATGCCTTCATCTTCACTGCATACTTCCACTATGCTTGTGCTCCAATGTGTCCTCCTCCTCCAGTTCAGCCCCCACAGGGATCATGTGGATGTGAGATGTAGGTGCCACATCTCCAGTCCCCTGACCAGCCAGATTTACCAGCATCTTTTTCAGGACACGAAGCAGTGGAATGACAGTGTTCATCCTGTAGTCCTGGTGACTGACAAATAAAATTGCTTCCTCAAAGGGCACAAGCAAACGGCAGGTGTGACACATAAGCTGCCACTGGCTAACATCAAAGTTACACAGGGGAGTACCTCTGTCTGCTTGTATCATCAAGAAATCGTTTATGGCCTTTCTCTGTTCATATAATCAGTCCAACATATGGAGGGTGGAATTCCAACGGGTGGAAACGCTGCATATCAGCCTATGTTGGGGGACGGCATTCTGCCGCTGCAGCTCAAGGAGGGTGTGCTTGGCGGTGGGCAAGTGGCTGAAGTACATGAAAAGTTTCTTGGCCATTTTTAGGATGTCTTGGAAATGGGTGGAAGACTTCAGTAACCACTTGACAACAAGATTGAACATGTGCGCCATGCACTCCTTAACTCCTTGCCAACACCATGTTCTTTCCGTTGTCTGTCATCATGGTTTAGATTTTGAGTGGTTTCGGAGTAAGCCAGGATTTGATTTCTTGATGAAGGACATGGAGCAGTTCCGCCCCTGTGTGACTCCGTTCGCCCAGGCAAACGAGGTGTAGAACAATATGACACTGCTGTGCCCTGCCCATGTGGTATGCTGGAGGAGCACTGTAAATTGTCCCTGCAGTAGAGGCTGAGGACACGGTGGAGGATGAGGAGGCAGAGGCGACATTGTCGCAGGACCAACGGCATGACAACGTGGAGGTGAAAGTGGCACCACCTGGCCAAGTTGCTGGTGTGACTGGGCAGGAACCACATTTACCCAGTGGGCCATAAAGGACATGTATTGTCCCTGACCGTAGTTAAAGCTCCATATGATGGTGCTGCTGTGCACTTTGGCAGACACCGACAGGCTCAAGGACTGGCCCACCTTCTGTTCTACATATTTGTGCAGGGAAGGTACTGCCTTTTTCACAAAGAAATAACGGCTTGGGACTCTCCACCTTGGCTTGACACAAGCCATCATTGGAGCAAGCTGGCCAGAATGATGACCGGTAGACTCACTTGCTTACTACCATGACAGGTATATAAATGACATCAAGCAGTCTGATGATTACTGGATAGCCATGCTTTTAGACCCTGCTATCAAATCAAAATGAGGGAATGTGTTCCTTTCTCCAAAACGGAGGCCAAATTACGTTATAACCAGGAAACGCTGTGTACACAGCTTTCAGTGAGCAGACGTATGCCGCCAACATGTCTGAAACAGAGGCCCCTCTCTTCCCCTAGCAGAGTCAACCCCTTCCCACGTCCACAAGCAGCAAAAGATGCACCATCAGCGAGTTTAGTCTCCTCAACATAGTTTTTTCATGTGCCGCTGATCAGCAAGCCAAGACCTCCTGATTCAGTACTCAGATTCATGCCTATCTACATTCTGGCCTGTCTCTAGCTCACATACTTTGTTGCATGGCCCCATGAATTTCTGGGCAGGTGGACTAAACAGTGTCCAAACTGGCACAGTATGCTCTCTTTCTTCCACAGCCTCCAGTGTCATCTCGGAGAGAGTTTCAGGGCCATAGAAGGTGTGGTGACACAAAAACAAACCAAGTTGTCATCTACCAGTGTTAAAACTTCGATTTTGCAAAGTGAACTAATCCTGGATTGGGGAGCATTTTTACACTCTTCCAGCTGAGGCTGATTGATAGATCTGGCCTTCCTAACAGTGCCTCATCTCACTACTGCTGCAGTCTGCCTGCCATCATGTTCCATACGGATTCTGCTGCTGCCGTCTCAGTTACTTCTCCTCTCTGCTAATCTCCACTAAACATCTATTACTACCACTACCCATAGGCAGCCGACCTACTGCCTTGTGTGTTCCATGCTATACGGCTTCTGCTACTATTGTGGCCACAAGCCTCTTGTTACACTACCCTTTCCACATCCACACAGCACTGCTGCTGCTCCCAATTAAAGTGGATAATTTGTATAGGCTCATTCACAACAAGCCACTTTTTCTTCCGACAATTAATGCTGTGCATATTGTATGGGTAGTCATCCTGATCCTGTCAAGGCATAATTTTTGGATGCTTGGTCCGCCAACAAACCACTTTTTTATTTTTTATCCTTTAACACTGTGTATTTATAACAGGACAAGAAAATAGTTTGCTGCTCGCTGAGCACGCACCCTATGGGATAGTGCATCCTATGGGATAGTGCAGGGCAGGCTACTAGTATGGAGGATCAGGAAAGTGAGGCAGCTAGCTGGGTAACAGTTAGAGGGAAGAGTGCAAGGGGGACTAGCCCTGATCTGAGACACCTCGACAAGTTTGCAAGTTTTGCAGATGAGCAGGATGTCAGTTCAGGGATAGCATTGCTGCAACAAGACACTTGTTAAGCTTACCATCTGTTTGAAAGTTTTCTAAGAGATGTTATCTTGGAGTACCTCAATGATAATAGTTAAAACTACAACATATCAGGCTTCATGAGGGATTGGTCATGTCAAACTAATTAAATCAGTTTCTATGAGGAGGTAAGGTCTAGACTTGACCAGGATGAGTCATATATCTTGACTTCTCCAAAGCATTTCATACTGTGCCACATAAAAAGTTAGTATATAAAATTAGAATGCTTGGGAGAAAATGTGAGTACTGTATGTGGATAAGTAACTGGCTCTGTGATAGAAAACAAAGGTTCGTTATTAACAGTACAAACTCAGTCACTAGTGGAGTACCACAGGGGTCAGTATTGGGTCCTATTTTCTTCAATATTTTTATTAATGATCTTTTTGTAGAAAGCTTGCACAGTAAAATATAATTTTGTGCAGATAACACTAAACTGTGTAAAGTAATTAACATGGAAGAGGACAGTATGCTGCTACAGATAACACTGACAAATGTAAAGGTCCTTTTACACGGGCCGATTATCGGCCGAAAAATCGTTCCTAGGAACGCTAGTGCCGATAATCGGCCCGTGTAAAAGTGGCCCTAATCAGCCGACGAACGAGCAAAACGCTCGTTCGTCGGCTGATTGGATCTTTTGGTTTCTACAAAAGATCCAATCTGTCGGGCGCACATCGGCCTGTGTAAACAGGCGATGTGCGCCTGACAGTATGGAGCTTCCCGGCCTCACGAGTGATACAGCGATCACTCGTGTGGCCTGGCGCTCGATTCATCGGGCCGTGTAAAGGCTCCCTGCCCGAGCGCCGATATCGCTGATCGGCGCTCGGGCAGGGAGACACATCGGCCCGTCTAAAAGGGCCTTAAGTTTATGCACATGGGAAGGAATAATGCACATCTGCCTTACATACTAAATGGTAAAACATTGGGTAACACTAAAATGGAAAAGGACTTAAGAATTTTAGTGGACTAAACTGTAGAAACCAGTGTAAGGCAGCTGCCAAGACCAATAAGATAATGGGTTGCATCAAAAATGGCATAGATGCACATGATGAGAACATAGTCCTGCCACTGTACAAATCATTAGTCAGACATGGAGTACTGTGTCTAGTTCTAGGCTCCTGTGAACAAGACAGACATTGCAGAGCTGAAGAGGGTTCAGAGGAAGGGGGGGGGGGTAACTAAAGTAATAACTGGAATGGGTCTATTACAGTGCCCAGAAAGATTATCAATGTATGAATAAATATGTACGGTGGCAGTACAGAGATCTCTCCTATCATCTATTTATCCCCAGGACTGTGACAAGGGTACATCCTCTGTGTCTAGAGAAAAGAAGGTTTCTATACAAACATAGAAGAGGATTCTTTACTATAAGAGCAGTGAGACTATGGAACTCTCTGCCTGAGGAGGTGGTGATGGCAGGGGAGGACATACACCTATGCAGCCGGCTCGGCTGCACAGGGGCCCAGTGCGGCAGGGGGGCCCGTGGGAGGTCCGGCGGCAGGCCCAGTGCCTGCAGCCTATCAG
The DNA here is from genome assembly GCA_900303285.1 of Rhinella marina. Lineage (NCBI taxonomy): Eukaryota > Metazoa > Chordata > Amphibia > Anura > Bufonidae > Rhinella > Rhinella marina. The sequence continues at coordinate 16,488 of ONZH01031016.1, forward strand.
AGGCCGGCTCAGTCGGCGCGATGACGCCATCGCGCCGCCTGAGCCGAAAAGCGCGGGACACAGGCCGGAAGAGGCCTGCATCGCATCGCTGACAGGCTCATGGAGGTAAGTATAACTTTGTTTTTTTTTAATTTTATTAACGTTACGCTTTTGCCCAGTATGGAGGGGGCATGTTTATCTATTAGGGGGCATTTACTGGCACACATGGGGGAAAGGAGCACTATGGGGACATTATACTGGCACACATGGGGGGGAAGAAGTACTATGGGGGCATCTACTAGCGGGCATTATACTGGCACACACGGGGGAGAGGAGCACTATGGGGGCATCTATAAGGTGGCATTAAATACTTGCCACAGATGGAGGGAGCACTATGGGGGCATCTACAAGGGGCATTATATACTGGCACAGATGGAGGGAGCACTATGGGGGCATCTACAAGGGAGCATTATATACTGGCACTATGGGGGCATCTACAAGGGGGCATTATATACTGGCACAGATGGAGGGAGCATTATGGGGGCATCTAGAAAGGGGCATTATATACTGGCACTATGGGGACATCTACAAGGAGGCATTTTATACTGGCACAGATGGAGGGAGCACTATGGGGACATTCTACAAGTGGGCATTATATACTGGCACTATGGGGACATCTACAAGGGGGCATTATATACTGGCACAGATGGAGGGAGCACTATGGGGGCATCTAGAAAGGGGGCATTATATACTGGCACTATGGGGGCATCTACAAGGGGGCATTATATACGGGCACACATGGAGGTAAAAGAGCAATATGAGGGCATCTACTGGAGGGCATTATATAGGGGCATTTTATAGTGGCACACATTATGGGGCACTATGGGGAAGGGGGGAGAGGAGCATTATCGGGGCATCTACTTGTGGCACTCTATAGGGGCATTTTATACTGGCACATTATGTCAGGCATCATGGGACGGGGAGGAGCACTATGGGGCCACTTTATAAAGAGTATTCTTTACTGGTGCAAATTATGGGGCGCTATGGGGACCTTAACTTAATTGGGGCACTAAGAGGATTTTTTGGGCACACAATAGGGGCATTGGCACACATTATGAGGGCACTATAGGGACATTGGCTCCACTGTGGGCACTAAGAGGAGGTATTTTTTACTGCCACACAACAGGGCATTTGTTGTATCATTATTTTTGGGACATTATGTTTACACTATTAGTGTCAGGTACACTGTTTCCTGGGTGCAGTTATTTTTTAGGGCACTCTATGCCAATAATTATTGAAGGGGGCGCTATCTATGTGGTACTAGTATTTTCAGGGGGACTGTTTCTGCAGTATAGTATTGGGGAGCACAGGGTCTCAGTATTAGAGGTGGCAGGATGGGGTGTTCAGAAGGTGAGAGGATGATGTAAAAAATAGGAAACTAAGATGTCTGTCTGTGAAACTCCGCAAAGAGAAGAGATGGTTGAAAGAAATTATCATGGCGGTAAGGTCTGAAAGGAGAAGATGAGGACAGAGAACGTCTACATTTAAGAAGACGTCACTGGATGTAAGAGGTATGTGGACCTGTATTAGGCTACCTTCACATCTGTGTTGGTGATTCTGGCAGGCTGTTCTAGCAGAGAACAGCCTGCTCGAATTCACCGGCTCCAGCACTGCTGGATGCAGAACGCCTGCTGGTCCCATTAACTATAATAGGGTCCAGCAGAGATCCGGCCACAATCTGACAAAAATGCTGAGAATCAGCGGGACACAAACCTCTGCATGCTGTGGTTTGTGTCCAGCCGGATCGTAGTGCTTCAGGTGTAAAAGTAGCCTCACCCTATTTTTTGTATTGCTGTATGTAATGTTAGGAGGGAATAGGTTAAGTTGAAAATTTGGCGTGGGGAGGGGCCCAGGCACAATCTTTGCACAGGGGCCCTTTGCTGTCTGTGTCCGCCCCTGGGTGATGGTGAACTCACTAAAAGAATTCAAAGACTGTCTGACTGGAGTCTGGAAGAATTTTTTTTCCCTAAAGAGAGGAAAATTGACTTCTACTTCATAGGGTTTTTTGCTTTCCTCTGGATCAACTTGCAAACTTGATGGACAGATGTCCTTTTTCAGCCTTACAAACTATGTTACTATTTTACTATGTTACCCTCTGCCCCCCCATACTGGATAATTTTTGGAAGCTTGCTGGATGTGTTTTTAAACATGCTGTTTGTTTATTAAAGGGGTATTCCGGTTGGGCAAAGTTTAACTTATGTTACACTTTTAGCCAAAATAATAAAAAGTCTAATATGGTATAATTAACAATATTACACTGTTCACTCAAAAAAATAGTACCTTAGATAGTGGCCCTGGCTCTTGTTTTGTCTTTGTTCATATGGTTACGACCTGTGGAATATGACTTTCACAGGCCGATCATGCGCAGTTCTTTCCTGTTGGGAGGGGAAGGAGTGTGTGAGCACTGACATGTGAATGAGCTTTCACGAGCGTGTCCTACCAGCAAGGATGTGCATCAAGCCATGAATGTTTCCAGCCACGCGTGAATATCTGGACATGCGGAGGACTAATGAAATATGGACTTCTCCCAACTCTTCTGCCAGCCAATGAGGGAGCTACAATCCACATAAACGCGCACCAAGGAAACAATGGATTATGGGAATTGTAGTTTTTGGCAAGTAAATTCAGTCACATAGTACAAGTGCGGCGGCCATGATGGTGTGCAGCAAGAAACATAGCATGGCAGCAGCAGAGTGGGTCCCAAAAAAAGGTACCAGTAATGAGTATGAAGTTGAAAATCATGAGATTAGGGAGTGATGGGGGGGGAGGCATGGGAAGTCTGTTGTTAAAAAATAAATTTAAGTAACTGACATGACCTAATGCTCTTAGGATACAGGGGTGTATGCCATCTGATTTGTCTATTTTAATCTTATTAAGGCGCAGCTGCACTTCTTCCTGGGTCCGGCATGCTAAATTTAATGGGGAGTTTATTTTGACACTCTGCATTTCATCTGACATTTCATTTTTCTCAAAGTGGCGAAAGAAGTAGAAACAAATTTTAATAAAATTGCTTTCTCCTCATCACTCTCTAAAACTTCTCCCCTGCATCACTCCTTGAAGGGCCAAACTTTTTACCATTTGTACAATTGCCGAACATTTTAGGATTAGTCTTACTCTCTTTGTCAATGAACCTCTCTGTCTCAAGCTTTACTGCCCTTTTCTGTCCTTTACATGTTCTATTTTTTACCTTGTAGTTTTTTAGCACTTCTTCACAAAAGTCCTGATTTAGTAATATAAAGGCTTTCTTTTTGTCATTTATTGCGCTCTTTACATTTTTATTTATCCACATTGGAATCTCTTTTTCTTCTTGACTCTTTTATAACAATAGGGTATGTATCTCAACCATTTTGTTGCTGTATTTTTATTTTTGAGATTATTGTCTAGTTAGTGACGCTGAGGGACTCTCTTAGCTGGTCAAATTTAGCTTTTTGGAGATTCATCATTTTTGTGCCTCCCTGAAAAACATTATTTTGAATGACAAATGGAAGTTTATTATATTATTGTCACTGTTTCCCATGAGACCTCCAACCTGCACATCTATTGTTGTCAGATCTATTGGTATGGACATCAATCTATTTGGATCCTGCACCAGTTGGGAAAGGTTCTTTAGTTATTGGTAATTGGTCTTTGGTTATTGCCAAGAAGCTGTTGTTTTCCTATGAGATCCGCAGCTTTCAGTTTCCCAGTCTATATCTGGGTAGTTGAAGTCCCCCAAAACAACAACATCATTATGATTTGCCACCTCATCTTAAACCTTCAGTAGCACATTTTCAATAGACTGTTTTATATTAGATGTACAGATGAGCAAAGTTTTGAAAAATTCGATTCAGCAGCTTTGCCAAATTTTATTAAGAAATTCAATTTGTTACAAAATACTTTGTCACAAATCACTTTTCATTATATGGAGCAGGTGCAATGATGGGGAACTGCGATCACGCTGCCCTCTGTCATTTAACCTCTCAGATACCGCATTCAATGCTGATCGCGACATCTGAGACTCATATTCATGTGCTCAGGGGTTAATCCAGGGTTTAAAAAAAAATTATACTCATCTCATCCACTTGATCAATTGGATGAAGAGAGTATATTTTTTTTATTTTTAGCCACCATTTTAAGAAAAAATTGATTTGTTACCACGAAGTGCAAGGAAATTCGGATTTGTGGCGAATCAAATTTTTGCTAAGCTTCGGATCAAATTCCACTTCAGATACTTTGATTCACTTAACACTAATTAGGTGGTAACAAACCACTATCTTAGTTATTTTAGTATTGATTTTCCCGCCAGTGACTCCACGTGTTCACTTCCCTTATTTATATAATAACATATTTAAATAGTTATTAGATTTCCCCTCAGTCCTCTTTTTTTCTAAACCAATTAACCCTAATATTGATAATCTTTCTGGATACTGTAGTAATTCCAGTTATTTGTTAAGTTGCCCTCCTCTGAACCCTATCTAGACCTGCTCTTTCTTGTGCACAGGAGCCTAGAATTGTACACAATACTCCATGTGTGGGCTGACTAGTGATTTATAAAGTGCAGGACTATGTACTCATCACAGGCCCCTATGCCCCTTTGATGCATCCCAAAATCTTATTGGCCTTGGCAGCAGCTGCCTGGCACTGGTTTCTACCATTACATTTGCTGTCTTCTAAAAGTCCTTTTCCATGTCAGTGTTACCCAGTGTTTTACCATTTTAGTATGTACGGCTGACGTGCATTATTCCTTCCCATGTGCATAACCTTGGTAACAATGTGTGTGGTAAATGGCTGGAAGGAATGTATATTTCATCTAGGGTCCTCAGCTGGGTGAGATAAAAGAATCCAGAAAGCTACTGTATTGCATGTTGTCTCAGAAAAGCATAGTTTGCTGAGACAAGTTATGTAAACTTTTTTTCCAGGCTGGATTATTTTGGACTGGTATGTAGGTTGGGTAGTGGGACCTACCAGTCCACACCCTTACTCCAGTACAGCAATACCCCCTAGTCAGAAGAGATCCCATGGGTAGCTACTGGGATCATTACTGGGGAATAAAGATGACAATTACTCTTACCGGTAATTTGATTTCTCATAGCCTCCACAACAGCACTGATAGGAAGATGATTCCGCCTCCCGAGGATAGGACACAGTAGTGGAACCCCCAGTAAAAAGACACCTCCTCCTACCTGCTTCAGTTAATAACAAAGAACCGAAGATATTTCATAAATCATAACATCTTCACATGATAATACAGAAAGTTAACTAAAGTTAAAAATATGTATAATCACACTCCTAACACCTCCACACTGGCACTGATCGGAGGATTTTCAGAGTAGATACATTTTAGGAGGGACCACAGCCGAATGGACTTTAGTCCAAATGCCAGATCCTGGTTAACCATGACATCAAGCAAATAATGTTTAAAGAAGGTCATTGGATTAGACCATGTGGCTGCTTTGCAGATTTGGTCTACCCGGTTGGAGAGGAAAGCTTTTTCTCTTTGTTGCATAGAATGATAGTTAATTTTATCCAACCAGCTATTGAAGCTTTAGAAGCTCCCAGTCCCTTGATTTTCCCCTGAAATTGGATCAGAAGGTGGTTACATCTCCTCACATCTAGATGATGGAATACTTTTTCTTGATCCGAAGCTGGGGAGGCACAAAATGATGGTAGCGCTATCTCTTGTTGGCAATGGAACTTGGAGAAGAACTTTGAAAGGAAGGCTGGTGAAAGGAAGTTTGTGGGGTGGTTAGTTTCAAATAAGTATTTTAGGCCTCATTCGCCATCCAAGCAGAAAAGCGTGACATTGTTGTAAGGTAGTCAGTGAATATCATTAAAAAAAAATAGTGAATCTGAGTTTGAGGGGTTGTCAGTGTTACTTTTAAATATTTGTGGCCTCATTTGCCATAGAAAAAGAAAATTGTCATATAGTGTGTAGTTCTGTGCAGCAACCCATTGTTAACCCACTCTGTGGGTGACGGTATTTCTCAAATAAAAAGTTAGGTCGTTGTGCAAGGCATTGAGCAAAGTAAATTTTTTTGGGTGGATTTTTAATTTCCTTTTATTTTAAATTTGTAATCAATCAGTATGTCAGACAGAGCGGTGACAGGCCCTTCACAGGGGAGGGGCAGTGGCACAAATGTTTCTGGAATAGGCACAGGTCGCAGCAGAGGAAGGGGACGTAGCATTAGGGGGTCACTTGGCGAGGCCAGAGCTACTAGTGTTATCTAGCGGTCATGTGTTGACCACCATCCCAGCGGTTCTTGAATGGTTGACTCGGTCATCCACTTCCTCCGAGATGACATCGGACACCCCCAGCCAAGAGTCGGTGGGTTTGTCAGATACAACCCTTAGTTGGCATGGGCCTGGAGCACCTCCACTGCCCTCACCTGTCCTCAACCTGCCTCTGTCCTTTTCGGTTCCCTCAGCCAGAGAAGTACTATATGCTGTGGGCTCTGAGCCACTATACAGCGAGGACGAAATACTTGAGGACAATCAGCAGCTACTTGGAAGCAAAGAAGTGGGGCAGAAATCCACTCCTTCCAGTAGGAGGTCAAGTATTGATGAGAAGAGTGTAGTGGGGGGTGATGTTGGGAGTGGTCAGGCTTTGTACACATAGACAGTTGAGGAGGACATTAGCGATGTGCAAACTGTAGTTGATGATGATGTAGCCGATTGCACTTGGGAGCCAGGTGAAGCAAGGGCTTCATCATCCTTATCGTCATCTGCAGACGAGACTGACAGCTTGCGCGTGAGGCAGCGGTGCAGCCAGCAGTGGCAGCAGTGTGAGGTCGGGAGCCAAACGGGCACGGGGTAGACCGCACTCTTCGCAGGTGCTTTCCGGCCTTAAAAAGAGCAGCGCAGCGGCTCAGCCAGGCAGCGGAGGTACTACTCCGTCAGTGTGGAGTGTTGGTGGTAAAATCGCCTACTCGGTGGTGTGGAAGTTTTTTGTTAAGACGCCTGAGGAGGTGAACATGGCTATATGTAGAATCTGTGGTCAGAAAGTGAAGCGTGGCCAGGGTGCTAATGTTGGCACCACAGCCCTGCGCCAACATATGCAGCATCACCACAAAGTGGCCTGGGAGAACCATGGCTCAGATGTGGCGGTCCAGTCGGCAGCAGCAACAGCAGCATCACCCAGTGGCATGCAGCCCATTTCAGGCAGTCAAGGCTCCAGCACCTATGCCGAAGGGAGCTGTCTCTCATCATCTACCGCTTCAGATGCTCCTGCTCCTCCTTCTCTTATTCATCGCCACTCATTATGGCAGCAGTCGTTCACCAAGGCGATTGCAAAGAGACAGCAGTACGCTTCCAGCCATCCTACAGCACAGAAGCTGACCGTGTTCCTGTCCAAGTTGCTCGTGCTGCAGTCCCTCCCTTTTCAACTGGTAGACTCTGCACCGTTCAGAGAAATGATGGCTTGTGCCGAGCCGAGGTGGAGAGTGCCAAGCCGTCATTTCTTTGCCAAAAAGTCAGTCCCAGCCCTGCACAAATATGTAGAAGAGAAGGTGGCCCAGTCCTTGAGCCTGTCGGTGTCTGCCAAAGTGCACGGCAGCGCCGACGTGTGGAGTTGCAACTACGGTCATGGACAGTACATGTCCTTTATGGCCCACTGGGTCAATGTGCTTCCTGCCCAGCCACACGAGCAACTTGAACAAGTGACGCCACTTTCTCCTCCTCGTTGTAAAACTGCTGATCCTGCGCTAATATCCGGCTCCTTCTCCACCAGCTCAGCCTCCACTGCAGGGCCAAGTCATAGTGCTCCTCCAGCGTACCACATGTGCAGGGCACAGAGGTGTCACGCAGTTCTACGTCCGGTTTGCTTGGGCGAACGAAGTCACACAGGGGAGGAACTGCTATGCGTCATGCAAGAAGAAATCGATTCCTGGCTTTCTCCGTGACAACTAAAAATCGGAACCATGGTGACAGACAACGGAAAGAATATGGTGTCAGTGCTGCGCCAAGGAGGGCTGAGCCATGCGCCCTGCATGGCGCACGTATTTAATCTAGTTGTCAAACGTTTCCTCAAGTCTTACACCCAACTGCAAAACATTCTAAAAATGCCCAGGACAGTTTGCATGCACTTCAGCCATTCCTACAGCGCCAAGCACACCCTTCTTGAGCTGCAGCGGCAGAATGGCATCCCCCAACATAGGCTGATGTGGGACGTTTCCACCCATTGGAATTCTACCCTCCATATGTTGGACCGACTGTACAAACAGAGAAAGGCCATAAATTATTTCTTAATGATCTAAGCGGACAGGAGTACTCCCCTGTGTAATTTTGATGTCAGCCAGTGGCAGCTCATGCGTGACAC
>ONZH01031017.1:0-39147 GCA_900303285.1 Rhinella marina
TTTTTTTACAGCATTCACCCGAAGGGCAAATCATGTGATGTTTTTATAGAGCAGGTTGTTATGGATGCGGTGATACCCAATATGGCTAACATTTTTATTTTTGTTACGTTTTACACATTAGATGCATTTTTGAACGGTTTGATTGGTACCATTTTGGGGTAAATACGCCTTTTTGATCGCCTGCTATTACACTTTTTGTGAGGCAAGAGGGAAAAAAATGGCTGTTTTGACATAGTTTTTAAAAAAAAATTTACACCATTCACCTGGGGACCATCTCATGTAATGTTTTTATAGAGTAGGTTGTTACGGACGCAGTGATACCCAATATGTCTAACATTTTTATTTTTGTTAAGTTTTACACATTAGATACATTTTTGAACAGAATAAAATCTTTTTTTGTGTTGCCATTTTCTGAGAGCCATATTTGTTTTAGTTTTTGGGCGATTGTCTCAGGTAGGGTCTCATTTTTTGCGGGACGAGATGACGGTTTGATTGGTACCATTTTGGGATTAATATGTCTTTTTGATCGCTTGGTATTACACTTTTTGTGAGGCAAGGTGATCAGAAAATGGCTTTTTTTGCATTGTTTTTTTGTATTATTTTTTACGGTGTTTACCTAGCGGGGTGGTTCATGTGATATTTTTATAGAGCCGGTCGATACGGACGCAGCGATACCTAATATGCCTGCTTTTCTTTTTTTCCCTATTTTTTACATTTTTTTTTTAACTTTATTTTGGGAAAACGACTTTTTTTTTTTTTTACTTGAAACTTTTTTTGTTTTGTTAAACTTTATTTTTTTAACTTCTTTTTTTACTTTACTTTTTTTGTCCCAGTCTGGGACCTCAACTTTTGGGGGTCTGATCCCCTGCACAATGCATTACAATACTTCTGTATTGTAATGCATTGGCTGTAAGTGTATTACACAGTGTAATACACTTACAGCTTCTTGCCTGTGAGATCCAGGGGGCTGGATCTCACAGGCTTCCGTAGAAGGCAGACCGATGCCTAAGGAAGGCATCGGGCTGCCTTCCCTGCCATCGGGTCCCCGTCACAGCAGCTTGGGGACCCGATGGGCTCTCGCTCCCAGCGCCGACATCGCACATGCCGCGGTCAGCGCTGACCACGGCAGTGCGAGGGTTAATGCACCGTCATCGGTGTTTTCACCGATGCTGGTGCATACAGCAGGGGTCCGGCTATCGGCCAGCTCCTGCACCTGCCCGATCAGAACGCCGTACATGTACGGCGCTGGGACTTGCGTCCCAGCTTCCAGCGCCGTACATGTACGGCGCTGGGAGTCTAAGGGTTAAAAAGCATAGAACCATGTATATATGCAATAGTTTTAAACGTAGTGGTCTTTCGCTGAATGCAAAGAAACTGAAAGAAAGAAAGAAAGAAAAGAGAGGAAAAAAATGGAAGAAGTCCACTCTTTAGATTGGCAATCAAATATGTTCACCTAAAACAAGGCTCTGTATGATTATCAAGAGTTATTGGGTATCGCTTATTGGATATCACTTGTTGATGAAACTCAAATACAGAATCCACATGTAGCTGCTGAATTCATAAGTGGACATATAACTGCTGAATTCATAAATTACATTGGCGTCCTTTATCTACTTCGGATTAGGGTCTCATAAGTATGTATAGAGAGTCACACGTACTTGCGAATATTCGCCGTAGTAGATAGCGGACATAGTCACTGAAAATACACAGTGGATGGCAGATGATAGTGTGCCGTGATAGATATCCGATATTTCCAGAGTTGGTGTATATGAATTTCACTGGATATTAGTATTCACATAAGTATTCACATAAATATTATTAAATACCTTACCAGTGCCACTGAAGGAGTTTCCCCCCCGAAATGCGTCTGGTGTGGAGGAGAGCTCATGTGCGATTTTATGTATTTTATGCTTTATTTTTTTAATTGCACGAGTCTAGGCATGGCGCCATAAAGACTTTCTTATCACCATTTCCTATTGGATATATGGATCAAATTCATGTCGATTTAAAGGACTGACTCTAAAATGAAGCGACATCTCTAGGACCTGTAATTTGTATTTCATCGAGTGGTACTTCCAGGACCTTAACCCCTTAGTGACTGATGACGTACTATGTACGTCATGATGTGTTGTGAGTTAGCGCATCATGACATGACAGCGGAGCTGTCCGGGCACCCGTCCATGGACCAATCACAGTGGTCCCTGCCTCGCAATCGCTGTGATTGGTCAATCAGAACTGAATGACCAATCACAGCGTGGGCGGGAAGTTTAGCCCAGCGCAGCTCCGATCTCCTCATTCTGACAGTTGACTTATGAGGAGATCGGAGCTGCGTCCTGTCAGAGCGCTTCTGTGAAAAATAAAAACCCCAAAAAGTGCCCCCACAGTGTTCCAGTTACCCCGGACTCACCCCATCCTCCTCACCCTCCCCATCCTCCAGCGACTTCTGACTTTTTGCTGCCCTCACAGAGTACCCCCAAGTGCCCCACCAAGTGAAAATAAGTGCCCCCACAATGCCTCAGACTCACCCCGTCCTCCATTGAGTTGTCATTAGGAGCTGCGCTGCCCTGGTCTTGTGTCTGCCCCAAGCACATCCTCCAACTACCTTTCCTTTAGTGGTGTAGGGTTATGAGTTAGGGTTAGGGTTAGGCGTTTGTATAAAAAAAAGTAGGTAGTTAGGTAGAAGTAGTTTAGAGTTAAAGGGAACCTGTCATCTCCGAAACACCCCCTGAACTAGAGTAAGCGGTGTATAATGTAAGTGATGCTGAATCCGAACATGTAATTTTTATCTTCGTACTCACTTGCATTCTGACGCTGTGCTCTGACAAACCAGCAGTAAAATGCACTCACTGGACTCCAGTGCTCACTCACATAATGGAGAGGACTCAAAGAAGAGTCCAGTGAGTGCATTTTACTGCAAGTTTGTGGGAGCACAGCGTCGGAATGGAAGTGAGTATAAAGATAAAACTTACATATTCGGATTCAGCATCACTTACACTATACACCGCTTACTCTAGTTCAGGGGGTGTTTCGGTGATGACAGGTTCCCTTTAAGCGTTTCAAGAAAAAAAAAAAGGAAAAAAATAAAAAAAATATATAATATATAATTATAATCGCGATACCCAACATGTGTACTTTTTTATTTATTTGCTTTTTACACAATAATATCCTGTTTGAAACAAAAAAAAATGATTTTTTAGTGTCTCCATAGTCAGAGAGCTGTAGTTTTTTTTATTTTTTGGGCGATTATCTCAGGTAGGGGCTACTTTTTTGCAGGATGAGGTGACGGTTAGATTGGTACTATTTTGGGGTGGCATACGCCTTTTTGATCACTTTGTATTACACTTTTTGTGATGTAAGGTGACAAAAAATGGCTTTTTTTACACCGATTTTATTTTATTTTTTTACTGCTTTCAGCGGAGGGGTCAGGTCATGTGAGATTTTTGTAGAACAGGTTGATACGGACATGGCGATACTCAACATGTGTACTTTTTATTTATTTATTTATTTGCGTTTTGCGTCTTTTTGCGGCCCCGGTCCAGCCCCAGAAGGTTGAGGAGCAGCATCACAAGCCTGAGGAGAGGCGGAAGAAGGAAGAGGCTCCACTGCTGCTGATGAGAAGAAGCCGGAGGAGGAGGTAAGTGGTCTGTGTTTGTTTGTTTGTTTTCTATTTTTCAGGATCGTGAATGCAGAGGACTACGTCGGACCAGCTTTTTTATTTTTTAAATAAAATGGTCAAACGGGTCTGGGGGAGTATTTATTTCAATAAAATATTTTATAAGTGTGTGTGTTTTTTTTACAACATTGCAGTTTTAGTAATCTATAGACGGCCCTGATTACTAATACTGGGCTTAGTGCTTGCCAGTATGGCCAGCACTAACCCCAACATCTATTACCCCGGCACCCACCGCCACCAGAGGTGTTGGGAAGAGCCCTGTACCCGCAGGACCAGACCTTCTAAATTGAGGATCCGGTTCTGGGGCGGCTGCAGGCTGGTACCATTAGGCTGGGAAGGGCCAATAACCGTGACCCTGGTAGTGCCAGGCTGCTGCTGCTGGTTGTATCTGGCTGGAGAATGAAAAAAGGGGGGGACCCCACGCCGTTTTTTTTATTTATTTATTTAAAAAAAAGCGTCCTGGTTGCCATGGTAACTGAGCGGAGGCCAGCTATTACACTGCTGGGCTCCGGTTAGGTCCCCACTGCACCACCAATGAAAAGGTGGGGGGGGGAACGCCTGTGGCCACTGCCACCAATGTTTTAATACTGGGGGGGGGGGGCGCACTGCACCACCAATGTTTATTATACTGGAGGGGGGTTGGGTTAAGAGCGCACTGCGCCACCAATACTTTGATAGTGGGGGGGGGGGCGGGGGTCAAGGCACACTGTAAAGATTACCATGGCAAGCCAGAGGTGTCCGGTTGCCATGGTAACTGATCTGAGCCCAGCGATTACACTGCTGGGTTCCGATCCCCACTGCCACCAATGTTTCTTGTACTGGGGGGTTGGGGGTGACGGCACCAATGTTTTAATACTGGGGGGGGCGGGCCCACTTTGCCACCAATGTTTATTATACTGGGGGGTTGGGGGTGAGGGCGCACTGCGCCACCAATGTTTTGATACAGGGGGGAGGGCGCACTGCGCCACCAATGTTTATTATACTGGGGGGAGGGCGCACTGCGCCACCAATGCTTTAATACTGGGGGGGGGTTGGGCGCACTGCGCCACCAATGTTTATTATACTGGGGGGGGAGTTGGGGGAATGGCGCACTGCGCCACCAATATTTTAGTACTGGGGGCGGGGGGAGAGCGCACTGCGCCACCAATGTATTAATATTGAGGAGGGGGGGAATTAAAACACCAGCGCAGCCCCGATTTCCTCAATGAGATCGGAGCTGCGCTGAACTCTGACATTGAAACTGTAGTTCCATGCGCCATCTGGTGGTGGTTACATGTAACTACACCTTCATTTTATGAATGAAGCGGTATCGCTCTGCGCTCACGCGATTCTGCTGTGAGCGCAAGAGCTGCTATATCTGTTTATATAAGTTGTAGTTTGCACCATATAAAATGGCTGAGCGTATGTATACGGCAGAGGAGGCATACACATTTATCTGTTCTGATACAGAAAGTGCAAGCGAGACCGAACAGTTTCAAATTTCATCATAGTCCGCTAACACTAGTGATGACGAGCCGCAGCAAAGTCAGAGATGAGACTCTTTGCCTGCCACTAGAACTACTGACCCCGAATGGATGCCCACATATCAGTCATATGCTCCGTCTGTTCCAGAATTTAATTCTGTCACAGGCATCCATCTTGATAGTACGGGGTTTAGGGAGGTGGAATTTTTTAAAATCTTCTTATCAGAAGAACTGATAAATTTGATGGTCGGGCAGACCAATTTATACGCTGCTCAATTCATTGCTAGTCACCCCACCTCATATTATGCTAAGACTGGCATATGGTGCCCTGTTGTTGGGGCGGACATTTTAAAGTTTTGGGGCCTCCTTCTAAATATGGGTCTCATAAAAAAAAACACTATGAGATCTTACTGGTCATCTGATGTCTTGTACGATACCCCCATGTACAGGGCAGTAATGAAAAGACAGCGATTCGAGACAATCCTGCGATTTCTGCACTTCACTGACAACACACAGTGCCCCCCACGTGATGACCCCAGCCACAACAGGCTTTATAAAATTAGGCCCCTTATAAATTATTTAAATGAAAAAATGTTGCTGTGGACGAGTCACTTGTCCTTTTTAAAGGCAGGCTGCAATTTCACCAATATTTGCCAAGAAAGAGAGAGTGATTTGGCCTAAAAATTTATAAGCTCTGTGAGAGCGAATCTGGGTACACCTACAAATTTAGGGTTTATGAGGATACCCAGTTTTCCCCTCCTGAATGCCCCCCTTCCCTAAATGTGGCAGGTAAAATAGTGTGGGATCTCCTGCACCCTTTTTTAGATAAGGGGTACCACTTGTACGTCAATTATTATACAAGTGTACCCCTTTTCAGGTGCCTTTCAGTAAGAAAGACAGTGGCATGTGGCACCATATGCCACAATCAAAGAGGCCTGCCCAAGCCTTTAGTAAATCAAATACTGAAGCCTGGGGATATAAAGGGCCTTTGCAATGGGGACATCTTACTTATAAAATATCAGGACAAAAAAGATGTCCTCATAATTACATCTATACATGCAGACAGCAGCAGCCCTGTTCCTGTACGCGGCACCGATACCACCGTCCGTAAACCTGTCTGCATACAGGATTATAATAAATATATGGGTGGGGTGGACCTTGCAGACCAAATGCTGCAGCCCTATAGCGCGGTCAGGAAATCCCGCATTTGGTATAAGAAGCTTGCATCCCACCTTATGCAAGTAGCCCTGTATAATTCTTTTGTTATGTTCCAAAAAGCAGGGAACCAAGGAACATATCTTGATTTTCTAGAAAAAATCATAAAAAATTTAATATTTGGAAAGCAGGGCCAGGAAAGCAGTGGCATAGCGTCATCCAGTCATGCCAGGAGAATTGTCCCAGGGCAACATTTCCCATCAGAGGTGCCCCCTACTGAAAAAAAGCAGAGCTCCCAGAAGAGATGTAGGGTCTGTTATACGAATGGGATACGGCGAGACACTGTATATCAATGTGACACCTGTCCAGATAAGCCTGGACTTTGCATTAGGCAGTGTTTCCGCATTTACCATACTTCTCAAGATTATTAATTTAATCAGTTTAATTTTCTTTTTACTTCTTTTATGTACTTTTGGCCTTTTTTAATTTATTTTGCAGTCCGCTGTTTTTTTTTCTCCACATTTCATTAGCCAATTATAATTTGGAAAATTAGACAAACTCCAAAAGGTAAAAATAAATTCTCATTATACCCCTAGATGAAAACTGTAAAAAAAAAATTTCACTACACCCCTAGATGAATACTTTAGGGAGTGTAGTTTCCAAAATGAGGTCAATTTTTTGGGGTTTCCACTGTGGGGGGTCCTCAGGGTATCTTCAAATGCAACACAGCGCCTGAAAATTATTCCAGTGAAATCTGCCCTCCAAATTCCATATTGTGCTCCATCTGTTCTAAGCTCTGCCGTTCACCCATACAGTAGTCGATAACCACATATGGGGTGTTGCCGTATTCAGGAGAAAATGGTAACATATTTAGTGTTGACTTTCTCCTGTTACCCCTTGTGATAATGAAAAACTTGGGTCTAAAGTGACATTTTTCAGTAAAATATGTAATTTTTTTTTTTTATAGCCAAGGGTTTCTAAATTCTATGAAAAGCATTTTGGGCCAAAGTGCTCACTATACCCCTAGATGAATACTTTAGGGGGTGTAGTTTCCAAAATGGGGTTACTTTTTGGGGGTTTCCACTGTGGGATACCTCAGGGTACCTTCTAATGCGACACAGTGCCTGAAAATTATTCCAGTGAAATCTGCCCTCCAAAAGCCATATTGTGCTATGTTGTACACCCATACAGCAGTCAAAAACCACATATGTGGTGTTGCCTTATTCAGGAGAAAATGGGTAACATATTTAGTGGTGAATTTCTCCTGTTATCCCTTGTGACAATGAAAAACCTGGGTCTAAAGTGACATTTTTCAGTAAAATATGTAATTTCTTTTACAGCCAAGGGTTTCTAAATTCTATGAAAATCATTTTGGGCCAAAGTGCTCACTACACCCCTAGATGAATACTTTAGGGGGTGTAGTTTCCAAAATGGGGTCACTTTTTGGGGGTTTCCACTGTGGGGGGTCCTCAGGGTATCTTCAAATGCAACACAGCGCCTGAAAATTATTCCAGTGAAATCTGCCCTCCAAAATCCATATTGTGCTCCATCTGTTCTAAGCTCTGCCGTTCACCCATACAGTAGTCGATAGCCACATATGGGGTGTTACTGTAAACTGCAGAATTAGGGTAATAAATAGAGTTTAGTTTGGCTGTTAACCCATTCTGTGTTATAGGAAAAAATTTATTGAAATAGAAAAACTGCAAAAAAATGTGAAATTTTGAAATTCTTGTGGAGCACCTAAGGGGTTAACAAAGTTTGTAAAATCAGTTTTGAATATCTTGAGGGTTGTAGTTTATAAAATGAAGTAATTTTTGGGTGATATCTAGTATGTAAGGCTTACAAAGTGACTTCATAACTGAACTGGTCCTTAAAAAAGTGGGTTTTAGAAATTTTCTTAAAAAATGTAAAAATTGCTTCTAAAATTCTAAGTCTTCTAATGTCCTAAAAGAGTAAAATGACATTTTCAAAATAATGCCAACATAACGTAGACATATGGAAAATGTAAAGTAATAACTATTTTGGCAGCTATCACTATCTGCCTTAAAAGCAAAGAAATACAAATTTGGAAATTTACTATACTATACTACTATACTATACTATACTACTATAATTTACTTTACTATACAGCATGGTGTACGGATTATACTGTATACTATACAGCATGGTGTATGGATTATACTGTATACTATACAGCATGGAGTACGGATTATACTGTGTATTATACAGCAAGGTGTATGGATTATACTGTATACTATACAGCATGGTGTACGGATTATACTGTGTATTATACAGCATGGTGTACGGATTATACTGTATATTATACAGTATGGTGTATGGATTATACTGTATACTATACAGCATGGTGTACGGATTATACTGTACACTATACAGCATGGTGTACGGATTATACTGTATATTATACAGTATGGTGTATGGATTATACTATACAGCATGGTGTACGGATTATACTGTATACTATACAGCATGGAGTACGGATTATACTGTGTATTATACAGTATGGTGTATGGATTATACTGTGTATTATACAGTATGGTGTATGGATTATACTGTATAGTATACAGTATGGTGTATGGATTATACTGTACATTGTATAGCATGGTACAGGGATTATAATATATACTGTACAACAAATGCATGGCGGTTACACCATGCCGGACAATATAACCCCTGCACCACGCTGTACAATATACAGTTTGTACAGTGTATGCATATACCCACACACATACATATACATACATATACATACATACACGCACATACACACACACACACACATACATACACACACATACATACACACACATACATGAAACACATAAAAACTTACAGTTACTTGTCCCTTGTCCTGACGCCACTCTGGAGGGGGCTGGGCCTTGGTCTTCTTCTTTCCCCTCTTGCCGCGCTGCACAGGTCCTTCCCTGTCCAGGACCAGCAGCGCAGCATGAGGGAGGAGGCGGGGCCAGCTGGGAGCGCACAGGAGTGCTCTCAGTACGTTAGGGGGCCTAAAAGTTGCAGCGGTGAGCGGGCCAGGAGAGGCTCGGAGCGCAGGGACGGGACGCATCTTAATGATGCAGAGTAGGGGGCGGGGCCTCCCGGGCGCTCCGGGCCCCCCTGTGCCGCGGGCCCCATAGCAGTGGCGTGGTCTGCCTATATGGGCGGTACGCCACGGCTCTCTGCCTGCTGAGCCATTCCTCATGCACAGATTTGCAGGCAGATTACCATGACAGGGCTGGGAACCTTCAGCAAGCCCTGGCTGTCATGGTAACCGATTTCGGGATTTAACTACTGATGACCTATCCAACACCCGAGACCCCGCCGATCATCTGTTTGAGAAGGCACCAGTGCTCCCGTGAGTGCCGTGGCCTTCTCTTAGCTTTTCCTAGGCCAGTGACGTTACGTTCATTGGTCACGTGGCCTAGGAGCAGGTCAGCCCCATTCAAGTGACTTGAATGGGGCTGAGCGCGATACCAAGCACAGCCGCTGTGTTTGGTGAGGTGCGAGAAGGTTCTGGCGCTCACAGGAGCGCCCATGCCTTCTCAAACAGCTTATTGGTGGGGGTCCTGGGTGTCGGCCTCCACTGATCAAATACTGATGACCTATCCTGAGGATACTCTGTCTGAAGAAGTCACAGTCTGTGCCGAAACGCGTCACATATTATGTGGCAATAAAGAAGCATTTATTATAAGCAAACCTGAGCGAGTGCTGGTCTCTTTCCTCTGATTCTGATACGGGATGCCACCCGCGGACACGTGCACTGCTCCCGCTGAACCGTAGTGCCGACTGAATACTACAACACTATCCTGCGGATAGGTCATCAGTAGTTAAATCCCGGAAAACCCGGGTTTGACGTCATCACAGATCCTGGACATTGCAGCCAGGTGACTGCTGTATTATACAGCCGACACCTGCCATATATGGAGCACAGCAGCTCACTCATACATTCCCTCAGCCACTATGACGTACAGGTACATCACAGTGGATGAAGTGATTAAACACTGTCTTTATACATGCACTTGTGGGTCATCACAGCAGCCTAAATACATTATTAGAGGCCACAGTGTTCAATTTCAAACTTACAATAGAAGTTAACAGAGTTAGTATGTATGTTATCTAAATGCCTCCTAATGCATTTCAAAAACTTCCTAGGCTACATCTTCAGTGGAAGACTTAGAAACACATTTGCAGAATACTTTAGGCCCCACACACAGTAACAATGCCCACCACTGTGCCCCTACACAATGATAATGCCCATATTGTGCCCTCACATCATAGTACTGCAGCCTTTATGCCTCATTCAAATGAATAATGCCCTCTTTGTGCCTCATGGAAAATAATAAAGCAATAAAGGTGGATATTTGTATTGTGTGGGGGCAGGATTATTGTTTAGGTGGTGGCGACGAGGTATTATTGTTATTAATACCCCCTTTCTGCCCCCACACAATACAAATGATCATCTTTGTGCTGCTTAAAGGGGTTGTGTCACTTCAGCAAGGGCCAATTATCATGTAGAGAAAGTTAATACAAGGCACTTACTAATAAATTGTGATTTCCCATATTGCTTCCTTGCTGGCACATATGATAAAAAAAGTTTTGAAACAAATCAGGTTCAGATACAGCAGTCCGAACCCGATTCACTTAACACATTTTATAATGCAGCATATCCATAGTTCTGTAACATAAGGTGGCATAATTTTTTATGCCACATAGTGCCCACACATAGTTTATAGTGACCATCTCATAGTTAACAGTATCCCCTCACGGTGTGGTTCATTGTGATGGCAGGGCCGTGTAGGCTGGCTGCAGGCTCTCTCGCGTACTGGCTGCAGGCTGACTCCTGTGTATGCTGGTTACTTGAGGCTGCATGGTGGCTGCGGTGTTGTGTGTGAACTATTGCCTGTGTTTGTGTCTGCCCATGTCCATATTTCTGTGGCTCCTGTCACTTGTGCCATGCAGGCTGGCTGCATGCACTGTTGTCATTTGGGGCATGCTGGCTGCAGCTTTCTGTGACTGGTGTGAACTGACACTTGTATTGTTTGTTCTTTGGTTCTAGTTACTCCTGGTTCTGGTGGGGTTAACTTTCCCTGATCTGCTCCTGGGTGTGTCTTATCAGGTCCCCTAGTTATTGCAGCTATTTCTACCTGTGAGCTGTGAGCTTGGGGTCAGTCTGTCTTTCACCTTGCTGGGTGTAGCCCCTCGCTACTGACCCAGGGGGTTTTGCCATCTGCCCTTCTGTGTGGTGTCGCCTGGTAAAATGTTAATGTTGTTATATCCTTGTCCATGCCTTGCCTGATCTTCTGTACCTGTTATGTGTCTTTATCCACTCTGTTCTATGTTTAGCCTAGCAGTGCTCTAACTGCGTCTGATTGCTTGGCAGTGTTTTACTGCTTCTGATCCAGTCTGTTCCTTGTCTTGCCTGCAGTGCCTTACTGCTTCTGTTCCTGTCCTGTGTATTTCCTGCCTTCGTGAGAGGGCTCCTGGGAATCTCTAGTCTGTGTGAAGCTCTGCTAGTGACTGCCATGCTTCCCTTCCGCATGGGGTCCAGGCATCTGCTTCTGTGCTGGTTCACGTTTGTCTTGTTGACTGATCCATGTCCTGAGTTTTACATGTGTAATAAAGTATTCTGTTGGTCCCTAGTCTGTAATCTGCCCAAGTCCTGTTTGCGAGACGTCCCGGAGGTCTGCCCTGGCCTCCGGTATGTGACACCCTTATCTGTAACATTGACCCCTCATAGTTTATAATGCAGCATAGTGCCCCCTCATAGATTATAGTGCCCAATATAAACCCTCCACATACTTTATAATGCTCAATATTAACCCCTTATACTTTATTGTGCCCAATAGTGAACCCCCCATATCAGGTGACTTCCAGAGCGCTTCTACAGTCCTCATGGTCACAGGCCATTTAGCCTAAAAGTGCCTGTGTCCAAGAGAATAGCAGTAAAGGTAATTTATGGCTCCGTGCCCTGCTAGATATCAACTGTATCAGCGTCCGGAGGACACAGAACAGTGTTTAGTGAAGGTGGAGATCTGGGTTACCTTCCTGTTTCTCCATGGTTCTCCAACCCGGCTGCTATTTTTACAAATGGGTTGAGGAGAACTGTCCAGATCCCACCCCTGGAGAGGACTACAATTTCCAAGGTTTCTCAGGCTCACTACCACTGCACTGCTGAACTCAACCCCTGCCTGCACTGATCACATGCATCATCACAGGTCCTTACCAATTCTGCACTCCACTGCTGAGCTCTGGCTTCTCTTGCACTGATCTCATGACAGTGACATCATCACAGGTCCTTCAGCCCTTGCACTGTAGCAAATTATAGTCAGTCCCCATACCCCTTTGAAAATGCCAGACATTTTGGGCAATTTCATATTTCACTGGTTTCTACATATGGCAAAGTCTTTTTAGAGGTGGGATTTTTTTTTTTTTTAAGAGGTTGGCCATTTTCTGGTTTCTGATCTCCAATATGTATGTAAGATGGGCACTTACTAATATAGCCCTTATTGAAATTCGGTTCTACTTTCTATATTTCATAAGGTATTCCCCCTTGTTTGCCAAATCTTTGGTGCTGTCCACACAGAGGACTTGTCCATGAAATGGCTACTGAAGGAGGGTCATGTGACCAGGCAAATCACCTTCATGTGATGTTTCCTCCATTCAAATACTATAACTTGACATCTGTCCTTGCATGGTTGAGAGTTTAGTGTATTTATAGTTATGAGCGAACCCGTGGATGTTCGGGTTTGGCCGAACTTCGTTCAAAGTTTGGTTCGGGTACCCGACCTTGACCTCGAACCCCATTGAAGTCAATGGGGACCCGAACTTTAGGGCTGTAAAATGGCTGTAAAATAGTCGTAGAAAGGGCTAGAGAGCTGCAAAAGTAAGCAAAATGGGGGAAGAGCAGGACAATTGCCCTGCAAACAAATGTGGATAGCAAAATTACTTAAAATAACATAGAATACATAACAATAAAAAATAATAATCTTGAACCAGGAGGTGGAGGTCTAAGTGAATGTGGTGGTGTAGGTGGAAGAGGCGGAGGAGGAAGCAAACATTGTTTTGTGTTTTTTTTATTTATTTTTTTATTTGTCTGTTATTTCTGTGTGTCACCTTTAGCCATTTTTTGGGGTGTGGCTGGTATACTTCTCTACTCTGCCAATATAAGACATATATAATCTTGAGCAAGGAGGTGGAGTTCTGAGTAGAGGAGGTGGACGTGGCGGTGTAGATAGAGAAGGCGGGGGAGGAATCCAATACTGTTTTTTTTTTTTTTTTTCTTGGTCTTCGGGGGCCCCAAAACAGTGGGAAATGTCAAAGAGAACACACAAACTGCACTGGAGTATAACACTGGCTGGATGCGGCCAGTATACTTCTCTACTATGCCAATATAACATATAATAATCTTGAACCAGGATATGGAGGTCCGAGTGGAGCAAGAGGTGGACATGGTATTGTAGGTGGAATAGGCAGAGGAGTCAACATGTTGTTGTTTTTTTCTTTCATTTTTTATAAATTTTTACCTTGGTTCTCGGAGGCCCCAAAACATTGGGAAATGGCAAACAGAACGCACAAATTGCGCTGGAGTATAACAATGGCTGAGTGCAGCGGTATACTTCTCTACTCTGCCCAAGGTAAGGACAAGTCCCGTGGGTTCCATGCCTGTTTCATTTTAATGAATGTGAGCTTGTCCACATTGGCTGTGGACAGGCGGATGCACCTGTCCTTGATCACTCTCTTTACTGTGCTAAACACACATTCGGACAACACACTTGCCGAAGGGCAGGCCAAGTTAAATGACCCATCGGTCAGTATGTGCATACTTGTGGATGCGTACTGTTTCGCCATGTTGTCGAAACGCTGCCTCCTGCTAAGACGGTCAGTATCAGATGGTTGTGCTGGATATTGTGGCATGCAGACAAAGCTTTTCCACATTTTGCCCATGGTAATCCTCCATTCTGAGACGCGGATGGTGCCCCTGCTGTGTTGGCGACCCCCTCCGTCTCCGACTCGTGCTTCCACTGAGCCCCCTGCTGTCAGGTGGGAACACCGCCAGCAGCGCGTCTACCAGCATGTGCTTGTATTCACGCAACTTTCGATCACACTCCAGTCACGGAAGTAAGGCACGTTGTCCTTGTAGCGGGGATCCAGCAAGGTGGGCACCCAGTAATCAGCACTGGTAACAATCAGGCAACTCAGCGGTCATTGAGCTGGCACTGCAATATGTAATTGCTCATGTGTGCCTGGCTGCCAAGAGGCAACGACAAGCTGTCATTAGGGGGAGATGTATTGTCTCTATCCCGTAACCACGCTCCATTGATGCCCATGGGCTGATTTGGGTGCCACCCTGCTGTGAACACGATTCCTCATCGTCATCCTCCAAAACCGTGTCCTAGCAGGACAGTTGTGTACCTGCCACCCTCCGAGCGATCTGTGGATGAGTGGCCTGATAACCGTGTGAATTATGCCTGTTCCTTCTCCTCTTTCTCCTGTGTCACATCTTCATCCATCGTCGCCTGAAGGTTTTTTTCAAGGAGGCATAGAAGTGGGATAGTAACACTGATGACGGCATCATTACCACTGGCCATGTTGATGAAGTACTCAAAACAGCACAACATGGCACACATACAGGCCCACTTGTTGGTGGTAAAGTGGTGTTGTTCCGCAGAGTGACTCACCCGTGCGTGCTGCAGCTGAAACTCTACTATCGTCGCATATGAGACGGTGAGCAGGAAGAGCAGCAGCAGGGTGAAAACGCCGAAAGCACACCGACAGCCCACACTTTCTGCAGCAACTCTGACATCTTGGGGTAATTCTTTAGAATGCTGTCACATCCTCTTTTTGTGTGGTGCCAGGTGGCCTTGTCGCTGAAGAGGCCAAGATTGCAGCAGAAGAGGGAGCAGGAGGAGACTCAGATCTTTCATGGATTTTCAGGTGTCTACTCCACTGCAGCTTGTGCTTTGCATTTAGATGCCTGGTCATGCAGGTGGTCCTCATGTTTAGAACATTTATACCTTGCTTGAGACTCTGGACAGCGTGAAAACCACCAGTGTCTTTTCGTCAGCACATTGCCTTAAGAACTGCCATGCCACAGCGGCACGGAACCATAGGAGAATTACCCCACCTCCCCAGGGTCAGGAAACAACGTGGAGATCTTTAAATCGTCCCCTGGGGATAGGTGGAGATCTCCGGTGGCAGACGCCGGGAAAAAGTCTTCTACTACTAGCCCAGGGGTGTTTTCGTCTGCTGGTGGTTCCCTGGGTAGAGACCTGGGTCGCGGGAATTGCGGTGCAGTCCTTCCTGGTCTTCAGGCATAAGCCCTCCGGTGGACGCGGCCCCAGGCTACGTCCGTACGCGCTATCGCGAGAGGACGCCGAGTCACATGGGGGCGGAAGCATTGGAAAGTCTCGGAGAGGGCCGAGACCTCACTGCGGCTTCCGGGTTCCTGCTCCTCCCCCCTAGACACGAGCGTTTCAAATTTGAAGGGAGAAGTTCCCTGCTGGCGTCTGTCAAGCACAGAGCTGCAGGATGTCGGGACCAAGCGAGGGAGATGATAAGTGCAAGCCCGTAGACTTGGCTAAGACCCTCAGCCCGGTAAGTCTCCTCCCCAGATGTATTTTCTTCTGGAAAAAGGGAAAGTTGTTGTTTACTCATCTATCCTCACTACAGGTGTCTATCTTAAGTTACACCTTAAGGTGAAGAGGTCCCTTTCTAAATATGGCTGTGGCTACTTCCTCCTCATTATATATCCTGTGTGCCTCTTTTTAGGTCAGGGAATCTCAAAAGATGGAGGGCTCTCAGCGAGCAAGAAAATGTTCTATGTGCAAAAAGAGTCTATCTTCGGGTTATAAGAAGCCCTTATGTCCAGATGTCTGGAAAAAATAATTTCTGAAGAAACTCCGTCTCTTTTGGAAAACATAAGATCTATAGTTAAGGAGGAAGTGGGCAGCGCTGTGGACTCAAAAATGGCTTCTATGAGCCAGAGACCTTCCACTTCTGTTACAGCGGTGTCTGTTTGTTCAGATATTGACCCTCAGGAAGAGGATATTGATGAAGGGGAACTATTGTCGGGTTCGGATCAGGATTCGTCTGACGATGATACTATTGAAGATACTGATGTGCTTCTAAAAACTATCAGAGCTACCCTAAATATTGAAGAATCAAAGCAACCTAGATCCGTTCAAGATCTCATGTTTAAAGGCTTGGGGGAAAAAAAGAAAAGAGTTTTTCCCCTGCATTCTAATATAACTAGTCTTATCAAAAAAGAGTGGGCAGATCCTGAGAAAAGACCTGGCGTGTCTAGGATGTTTAAAAGAAAATATCCTTTTTCAGAGGAAGACACTACCCTCTGGGATAAATGCCCAAAAGTAGATGCCCCTGTGGCTAAAATTACAAAGAAGTCAGCCCTACCCTTTGAAGACGTGGGCCTTCTCAAAGACCCTATGGACAAGAAAAGCGAGGCCCTTTTAAAAAGATCATGGGAGTCTTCTACCGCTATCCTCAGACCTAGTGTAGCAGCCACGTATACCGCACGTTCCATGGCCATATGGATTAATCAGTTAGAAGAGCATTTAGTATCTGGCACCCCTAGGGAGGATATTGTGGCTTCCCTGCCCATGCTCAAACAGGCAGACGTCTCTATTGATATGGTTAAGTTGGCTGCTAGATCCGCAGCTCTATCTAACGCCACCAGAAGGACTGTGTGGTTGAGATCGTGGTCAGGGGATGCGGCTTCAAAAAACAAGCTGTGCGGTATTCCTTGTGAAGGAAATAGAGTGTTCGGGTCAGTTCTAGATGATATTCTAGAGAAGGCTACTGACAGCAAAAAAGGCTTTCCCACAGATTCGAGAGCTTTTTTTCAGAGGAAAGGTTTTCAGGTCCTCTAGAAGGGGTAGACAGGACCAGAGGAAAAGAGGGGCTTCAGGAAAGTGGCAATCTAATAGAGTCAGAGGTAGGGGTTTTTTATTCAACCCCGGAAACTCCTCTCAGAAGCCTAGTACCCAATGACGCCAGAAGTCCGGTAGGTGGGAGATTAAATTTTTTTTTACCTTCCTGGGAAAAGATCTCGACGGCCCCCTGGGTCCTAGACGTGATAAGTTCAGGTCTAAAACTAGAATTCTCTTCTCCCCCACCAAACAGATATTGCATAAACAGAAACTTGACAGGGAAGGATCAACTTTAATGGAACAGATAGATATTCTTCTTCTGAAGGAAGCTATTGTTCCAGTCCCAACGGAAGAAGAGGGAATAGGGTTTTATTCCCACATCTTTCTAATAAAAAAACCAAATGGGTCGTTCAGGGCCATCATAAATCTAAAAGCCCTAAACAAACATTTGCTAAACAAGCGCTTCAAGATGGAGACCATAAAATCCACTAGAAACCTGCTACAATAAACATGCTACATTCCTGTTGGAATCTGAACGGGAATTATTGAGACATAGAGGCCTCTCTGAAGCGGTAATTTCTACCATATTAAATAGCTGAAAACCTGTCACATCTAAGATATATCATAGAGTCTGGTCAACCTTTAAGAAGTTTGCTAAGGATAGACAATGTAAATTCCTTAGATTTATCTATGATTTTGGACTTTCTTCAGTCAGGTCTAGACAAGGGCCTTAGGGTTAGTACCATTAAAGTCCATATTGCAGCGCTTTCCGTATTTTTTTTTATGTAAAATTGGCAAAATGTGACCTTATAAGATTTGTTAAAGGGGCTAGAAGAAAACAGCCTATAGTTAGACCTACGATTCCCCCTTGGGACCTAAATTTAGTCCTGTCAGTTTTATCAGATCACCCTTTCAAGCCCTTATCAGAAATATCTTTGAAAATGTTATCCTTCAAAGCAGTGTTTTTGGTGACAATTACAACAGCTAGGAGAGTGGGGGAGATATAGGCTTTTTCTTGCAGACCTCCTTATCTAATGATCAGTGATGATAGAATTGTACTTAAGCACTCTCCTTTTTTTTTGCCGAAGGTTGTTTCAAAGTTCCACTTCCTGGGCGGAAGTTACTCAGGTTCCTCTGGAACAAATATGTCAGGCGGCAACCTGGTCATCACCTTCTACCTTTTTTAGACATTATCAGTTGGATGTGATGAAACATTGGGATTTATTCTTTGCCCGCAGAGTATTATCTGCAGTAGTCCCACCTTAATATCTTGTTTTCCCTGTTATTCCTCCTATGGTTCCGTGCCGCTGTGGAGGCGCCTGGAAAAGATGATAATTACTTACCGGTAATTGGATTTTCCCATAGCCTCCAAAGCAGCACAGGATTTTTTCCTACCACTTGATTGTTTTTTTGTTTGTATTGTTTTTCTCTGTTGTTTGAATATAAAGATAACAGTTATTGCATTTCAGAGTTCTCGGTTATTTACTGGAGAAGGTAAGGGGAGGGGACTATTTAAAGATCTCCACGTTGTTTCCTGTCCCTGGGGAGGTGGGGTAATTCTCCTATGGTTCCGTGCCGCTGTGGAGGCTATAGGAAAATCCAATTACCGGTAAGTAATTATCATCTTTTCGTGAGAACATTGCCTAAAGAACTGCCATGCCAGGGAACGCCTTTGAGCTGGTTTTGGTGAGCTCTGTCCCTTGGCACGTTGGGTAGTAGCAGGTGTACTGGTTAGGAACTGGCCACTCTGCTTTTGCACCCTGCTCCATCTTTTGCTGTGCGGCTGGCGCTGGGTAACCCCCACCACTTCCTCCGAACTGCACACATCACTCAGATGACCTGGATTCCATGTGAGGTCTCATCATTCTCCACATCACGTTCCACCCACTCCTTGCCGGTATGCACAGTGCAGAAAGGCACAACAGTTGACACCTGTGTTTCGTCATCATCAGAGACATGCTACGGTGGTACTTCCACATCCTCATACTCAAACATAAGTGGTTGGGCATCAGTGCACTCAATCTCTTTCACTTTTGGGGCAGGGCTAGATTGTAGGCCCAGGGAAACCCCACCAGCAGAGTAATCAAAAAGCATAAGTGTCTGCTGCGTGACTTGGGGCTCAGACTGCTTGGCTGATGTGCAAGGGGTTGAGGTGGAAGACAGATGCCCGTGGGCCGCCGGCGCCAACTCTGTGCTTTCAGCAGTGGTCCAGATGAAAGACAATGGGAAGGAACGAGGCACTCTCAGTCATCCAATCTACTACCGTCTCTACTTGTTCTGGCCTCACCATTCATAGAGTAATATTTGGGCTTACAAAATTATGCAGATTGTGCTGTTGCCTGTGTGCACCAGAGGAAGGTGTTACATTTGGGCGCATAGCACAGATTGATACGGGCACAGATAGATAACGTCCTCTCCCTGCAGCAGGAGCTCCAACAACACCAGAAGCACCATGACCATGTCCCTTATTTGATGCTCTCCTTTTTTTACGTTCACTCACAAAATTGGCTGTTAGAAGAACAATTGTATTTCTGTGTCACGGGTGTAAATGAGGTGTATCTCAACCCAAAAAATGGCTATAAGTCAACAACAGAATTAACAGCCAGATTAAGTATTATATTTCTGTGACATGGATACAAAGGAGGTGTATTGAACCCCAAAAAATGGCTATAGGTCACACACAGAATTAACAGACTGATTAACTATTCTATTACAGTAAGACGGATGCAAAGGTGGAGTTTGGAACCAAAAAAATGGCTTTATGTCACAGACATAAATAACAGACTGATTAAAAGGGTTATCCAAGACTATGCCCGGGCCCTACCACTCAATCTACTAACCTGGCTACCCGCTCCCTGCGCCGCTCCTGGTCCCCGCCCCACCGCTGCTGCTTCTCCCTCTGCACGGACGAAAACATCCGGTGTTGGGCGGAGCAGCCAATGGCAGGGGGTGATGGGGGGAGCCTCCCTAGCATCGCAGGTGATGGCTCGTCCCTGATACCGCCTGCCATTGGCTGCTCCCCCGACACCGGATGTTTTCATGTGCTCACAGGTAGAGATGAGCGAATCAATTCGTTGATTCGTATCGAATCTTGGGAATTTTTAGCTGCGAAGCGAATCCGAATATTAGGTGATTCGCTTCGGCTTTGTACACATTCGCTACGTAGTTTGTCCTATAAATTATACGCTATTGCTGCGTATAAGTTACTGTATACGCTGTTGCGTACGAATTCAATTCATTAGCGAACTTTTACTGTTAGTTCGTTTATCGTGCGCAAAAGCCTGGGAAGAAAGCGGTCACCTGACCTAGTGGGCAGGGCTTGCTCTGATTGGCTCAGGCTCAGTAAGCCAGTGATGCATCACTTCTGCTGCGACTGCTGAGACGAGCAGAAGCACTTAGTGTAAAGTTCTGAGACCTATTTTGTGAAAATTTGATATAATAGCTCTGGGAATCCATATTACACATATCAGGGATACTGCAGGGCAATTGCAGGGCCAGTTCAGGGCTAGTATTTAATCAAGCAGGGAGAGAGAGACAGGGAGAGATAGGGAGAGACAGGGAGATACAGGGACAAAGACCAGCTGCAGGGCCACAGAGTGAATTGAAAAATGTCTGGAATGGATAAACAAAAGGGGTCCAGTTCCAGCCAGACTTTGAGCTTTTAAAAAAAGGAGAAGGTGGCACAGGGCAGCAGTGCCAAAAGACCTGTAGTCGGAGCATCTACTAGTAGTATTCGCAATACTTGGCCGTTGTTCCACCAGGCTAACCCACCGAGGCGCAAAATTGTAGTGGAGGAGAAAGTAGATGAGGTAGTGGAGTGGATAGCAGTCTCATCTCATTCTCAGCCGGATGATCTGCTGTCATCTGCTGATACAGTATCCATATGTAGCCAGGGGTCAGACTCGTCCTGCTCCACCATTCCACTCAAGCAAACCCTGTCATTTTCTGCCACCTCTCGGGCTTCAGTGTTTCCTCCTAGTGGTGTCCCTTCTGCAATTTTTAAAAAAAGAAGCCACCGAAGCCCACCTTATAATCCGGCGGTTATAGAGGACAGCCTCAACAGTGGCCGGAACTGTCCCACTATGCACTAGGGCTACTTTCCTGCCCAGCCTCAAGTGTCATGTCAGAGAGGGTTTTTAGTGCTGCTGGGTGGGGGGGGGTGACACCCAAAAGGACAAATCTGTCACCGGGCAGTGTTAAAAAAAAAAACCTTTATAAAAATGAATAATGGCTGGATTACATCCGAATTTCATACTCCTCTTGCTGATGCTGGTGGTGATTAGATCAGGCCTTGCAGGGCAGAATAGTCTGAGTGTCTTCCCACTGTTGCTGTCGGCCGGGCCATAATTTTACAGCCAAATGTCTTGTGTCATGTCATGGGCTGTGCGAACCCGAAGTCTTCAAAACCCTATTTCAAAACCAAACACTGTTGTCTACCTCCGCCTCCGTTTTCTACGCTTAGTAGGAGAGTAGCTGTTGTTAGTTAACGTTACTAATAGTTCTATTTAGTATTGTTAATTTTGTTTTGGAGCCTCAGCCTTTAGTCCCCCCCTCCAAAAAAAAAAAATATATGTGTTATATATATTTAAAAATAAAAATACAATTTTTTTTACACTGCCTCTGCCTCCCGTACAATTTATATTAGCAGACATTGTTATACACCACTGCAGTCTGTTGTATTTTTATTTTACCTATCACTCTATGCTGATATACCCCGTCCCCTACTACCACTGGCCGGGGCAGCCATAAAAAGCTCATATATAATTTTCACTGCCTATGTTAAGGTAGAATGTACAGTCTTGTTGCCCAAACAAGCCAAGCCTTTTTTATTTTTCTGTCTGTCAATTGTAATCAGTGAACAGGAGTGTGTGTAATGTTGTAATACTTCGGCCGGCAGACACCGCTGTGTTCATTAATATGGGAAAATCATATTTTGAAGGCAGAAGGTCCACCCGTTACACTTCTTTTTTTTACCTACCTTCTACCTCTGGTAGCTGGGCTGGTGGTGTTGGAGGAGCAGGTGGGGTCCTCTCTTGCTGGGGTGGAGGACGGTGAGAGCGGCTCCTCTGTGGTGTAGCAGCTGTCAAAAATCATGCAATAATGGCCTAAGGCTACTTCTGCGCTCCGGGCCAAATTCACTGTAATGGGGGCGGGCCGCGAATCCGGCCACAGCACGTTAACCCCTGCTGAGAGGCAGCCGGAGCGAAAATACAACAGTTACATGTTGTATTTTCGCTTACATTCAACTCTAATGAACAGTTGTAGCTACATGGGAATAGTTTGGGGCGGGAGGATCCCGTTCCTAACCACTAGTGCTCTTACTGAGTTACTTACTTACTCCCACGTAGCTTGGATGAAAAATAAATTAAATATGTTTTACACTTACTAGAGGCTGCAGGTACTTCAGGGGCCGTCCTGCCTCGTCGGTGGTGACGCCGTCGTTGATGGTGCTCTGCAACATAAAAATGTACACAATTGTTAGATGATGACTCTTTTTAATACTAACACATACTACTATTAAGATATTATGGGTGTGAGACGGGGGCCATATCATATTTTTTTCTTCTAAAAAGGTATTTATGGCAATAGATAACGTTATCGTCGCAATAACTTTCTTTATATCGTTAATACGGTGCGGTAGGAATACTTTGGATATCGCCCACTGACAGTAGCTGCAGCATGGGCACGTCTTTGAGTCTGTGTGTAGGAGGAGGAAGCGCTAACTATGAAGGGGCATATAAGGGTACTTTCTTTCGAACTAGTGCTTTTGCCTGATACAAACGGGAGAACGGCCACGACCACGTTGTCCTTCTATACTTTTTTCATTATTCGCAGTGACTGCTGGTATATATACAATACAGTACACTAATTTTTTACATGTTTTTACTTATCAAATATTTTGTTACTCACCCTGCTGTATCTGCGCGGATCTCATTAAGCCGCTCTGGGCATTTGAATTTCAGATCGGACCATTTCCGCTGGATCTGGCCCGGGGTCCGCACTGTGTGGAAACGATGGTGCAGGCCTTGGATCACCTGCTGGATCACCTCCTTCTTATGCTGGTTTGGATGGCGGTGTGTGCCATCGTAATCCTCTCTGTCTATCAGCCGGATCAGGAATTTCAGCTCTTCAGAGCTAAATGATGAGGATCGCCTGGATGCCATTTTCGAATATTCACTCTGCCTCTGAGTGCACGCCTGCGTATTACGTAATCACGTAGACAATAGTACGCTGAGGATTCGTACACTATTTGTACACTCATGCGTACGTCTTCTAAGAAGTTGCGTACATATTTTAAATGAACGTTCGTTATTATTGCACGAATGTTCGCTAATAGCACCTAATAACATATATTTTGTACACAAATACAACGAATCTATTCGTTGACTATACGAATCTTAGGAAAACTTCGGCGAATGTTCGGCGAATAATTTTTTGAATGATTCGCTCATCTCTACTCACAGGGAGAAGCTGCATTGGGGACCAGGAGCGGCACAGGGAGTGGGGAGCCAGGTAAGTAGGATTAGTGTGAGGGGCCTGGGCATATGGGGGACATTTTTTAGTCTTGGATAACCCCTTTAACCCCTTAATGACCGGGCCATTTTGCACCTTCGTGACCATGTGTCACTCTATGTGGTAATAACTTTGGAACACTTTTACTTATCCAAGCCATTCTGAGGTTGTTTTCTTGTGACACATTGTACTTCACGACAGTCATACATTTGAGTCAATGTATGTCACCTTTATTTATGAAAAAAATCCCAACTTTACTAAAAATTTTGAAAAATTCACAATTTTCAAAATTTTAATTTCTCTGCTTTTAAAATTGAAAGTGATACCTCATAAAATATTTGTTATTTAACATTCCCCATATGTCTACTTCATGTTTGCATCATTTTGTAAATGTCATTTTATTTTTTTGGGGACATTAGGAGGCTTAGAATTTTAGAGGCAATTCTTAAAATTTTTAAGAAAATTTCCAAAACCCACTTTTTAAGGACCAGTTCAGATCTGAAGTCACTTTGTGGGGCTTACATAGTAAAACCCCCCATAAATGATCCCATTTTGGAAACTACACCCCTCAAGTTACTTAACACTGATTTTATAAACTTTGTTAACCCTTTAGGTATTCCACAAGAATTAAAGGAAAATTGAGATGAAATTTCTAAATTTCACTTTTTTGACAGATTTTCCATTTTAGTCCATTTTTTCTTTAACACATCTAAGGTTAACTGCCAAACAAAACTCAAATATTTATCACCCTGATTCTGCGGTTTACAGAAACATGTGTTGGTAAACTGCTGTATGGGCGCATGGCAGGGCGCAGAAGGAAAGGAGTGCCGTATGGTTTTTGGAAGGCAGATTTTGGTGGACTGGTTTTTAGACACCATGTCCCATTTGAAGCCCCCCAGATGCACCCTATAGTACAAAAAATCAAAAAGTGACCCCATTTTGTAAACTACGGGATAAGATGACAGTTTTATTGGTACTATTTTGGGGTACATATGATTTTTAATCGCTCTATATTATTTTTTTTGGGAGGCAAGGTAATCGAAGAATGGATGTTTTGGCACTGTATTTATTTTTTGTTTTTTATCATGTTCATCTGACAGGTTAGATCATGTGGTATTTTTATAGAGCAGGTTGTTACAGACACGATGATATCAAATATGTCTACTTTCTTTGTTTCAGTTTTACATAATAAAGCATTTTTGAGAAAAAATATGTTTTTGTGTCTCCATTTTCTGAACGCCATATCTTTTTTATTTTTCTTCCGATCGTTTTGTGTATGGGCTCATTTTTTGCAGGAAGAGTTGAAATTTTTATTGGTACCATTTTTGGGTACATATGATTTTTTGATTATTCATTATTACACTTTTTGGGGCAAGGTGACCCAAAAATTGGTGATTTTGGCACAGCTTTTATTTATTAATTTTTACTGCATTCACCTGAGGGGTTATGTCAGGTGAAATTTTTGTAGAGCAGGTTGTTATGGATGTGGCGATACCTAACGTGTTTAATTTTTTTAATTTATTTAAGGTTTACACAATAATATCATTTTTGAAACAAAAAAAAATCATCTTTTAGTGTCTTCATAGTGTGAGAGCTGTAGTTTTTATATTTTTTGGGCGATTGTCTCAGGTAGGGGCTATGTTTTTGCGTGATCAGATAACGGTTAGATTGGTACTATTTTGGGGGGCATACGCCTTTTTGATCGCTTGGTATTACGCTTTTTGTGATGTAAGGTGACAAAAAATGGCTTTTTTGACATAGTTTTTTTTTTTTCTGTGTTCATCTGAGGGGTTATGTCAGGTGAGATTTTTGTAGAGCAGGTTGTTACAGACATGGCGATACCTAACATGTTTAATTTTTTTAATTTAAGGTTTACACAATAATATCATTTTTGAAACAAAAAAAAATCATGTTTTAGTGTCTTCATAGTGTGAGAGCTGTAGTTTTTATATTTTTTGGGCGATTGTCTCAAGTAGGGGCTACGTTTTTGCGGGATGAGATGACGGTTAGATTGGTACTATTTTGGGGGGCATACGCCTTTTTGACCGCTTGGTATTACGCTTTTTGTGATGTAAGGTGACAAAAAATGGCTTTTTTGACATAGTTTTTATTTTTTTTTCTGTGTTCATCTGAGCGGTTATGTCAGGTGAGATTTTTGTAGAGCAGGTTGTTATGGACGCAACAATACTTAACATGTCTAGGGTATTTTATTATTTTATTTATTTTTACTCAATTA
This sequence comes from Rhinella marina, assembly GCA_900303285.1. Lineage (NCBI taxonomy): Eukaryota > Metazoa > Chordata > Amphibia > Anura > Bufonidae > Rhinella > Rhinella marina. The sequence continues at coordinate 25,945 of ONZH01031017.1, forward strand.
TAAATGTGCGTATATGGGAAAAAATGATTTTTTTTACGTTTTTCATTTTTTTACACTTTTTTTTTTTACACTTTTTTGACTCAGACCCACTTGGTTCTTGAAGATCCAGTGGATCTGATGTCTATATAATACACTGCAGTACACTATATAGTGTACTACAGTGTATTTTTACTTTACACTAAGCCTGATCAGGCTCCTGGTGTCCGGTTGCCATGGTAACCATCGGGACGCTGCCACAGCAGAGCAGCGTCCCGATGGGAGGGGGGAGGAAGCTCCCTCCCTGTCTTCTGGCCACATCATCGGTGCGCTGCCAGCGGTGAGGACATCGGAGCTGCGCTGCTGCACTCTGCGATTGGTCAGTCTCTGCAGACTGACGAATCAAAGCGATCCTGGGTGGGGGAGGCTTTGATTGGCCCCCCAGAGTGTTTCTGAAAGCCTAAGCTTTCAGAAACAGTCGGCCCTGCAATCCTGTCACCCTGCACTTTGGCAGGGTGACAGTTAGAAGCCATGACGTGTCTGCACGTCTCAGTGCCTTATGGCAGGGCAGCCCATGACGTGCAGGCACGTCATGGTGCGGTAAGAGGTTAATTCTTCTATTACAGTATGACAGGTGCAAAGGTGGAGTTTGGAACCCCAAAAAACAGCTTTATGTCACTGACACAATTAAGACTGATTAACTCTCCTATTACAGTAACACGGATGCAAAGGTGGTGTTTGGAACCCCAAAAAAGGGCTATAGGTCACCCACAGAATTAAATATTGCCTGATTAAATATTGTATTTATGTGTCACTGGTGCAAAGGAGGTGTATTGCAACAATCAAAAATGCCTTCAGGTCACCCACTTTAAACCCTAACACTGCCCCTTACTGCAGTAGTGTCCTGTCCCTACACTAGTTAGAGCAGAATGGTGGCGCAACACATGATCTGACATTTATGCAGAGTGACATGCTGCGCCGGCCAATCACTGCAATGCCAATACTAGGCATGACTGTGATGGCTTCCAGGTGCTCACAGCTTAAAAGTTGGTGATCGGTGCCCAGACACTGTAATGTTATAGCGTTCCGATCAGGTTTCGCTCATCCCTATGTATGTATAGCATGTTTGAATGGAGGGGGCTGAGTGTTGCGTATGGTCAGATGACCCTCCATCAGCAGCCATTTTATGGACAGGACCTCCATGCAGACAAAACAGAAGATTAGCCTAACAAGGGACATGTGTTATGAAACATGGCAAACGGCACAGAATATCAGCAAGGCTATATTAGTAAATGTCATATAGTCATCTTATTTACACACTGGTTACAAGCCAGAAAGTTGCCCACCCCTTTAATGTATTAGGCATAGTTTTGGGCTTTATCAGGGAAGTATTTATATGTACAATTTTACAAAACATGCATAATTTTCCCAGCCGTGAGCATTTAAAGAGGCTCTGTCACCAGGATCAACCCAGACACACTACCTGGTAGGGCTCATTATGCTGATTAAAACTATACCTTTCTTTTGTCTGTATGTTAAATGACTGCAGAGATATCTGTGTTTTTATCCATATGCAAATGAGAAATTCGAGCACTAAGAGGTGGGACTGATTATTCTGAGCACTGCTATGTAACACCCCCTGTGCTCTGCACACTCCCCCCTCCCCTTGATTGACAGAGCTAGACAGCAGGCTGAGGGCAGAGCTGTGTCCTGGCTTATACATATCTACTGTATATATGTGTATTATACACACTCTGTACTATAGCTTCACCACACTGAGATCTGCTCAGAAAGCTAATCTACATATCACTGCTTTATTCATAGTCACACTATATGATTATGATTTATAAATATAGAGAAACCAGACATTCTCATATGGAATTGCTATAGCTTAGTGGTTAAGCTATTGGTTTTGTATGTAGACATCCCAGGTTTGAATCTTAGGAGAGACATACATTTTTTTTCTTCAGATATTTTTTTCTTCCACATTTATCCTATAAGAAATGTCCTTATTAGAGTTGAGCGAATGTGCTCGTAACGAGCACTGTAGCGCTCGGATCCCCTGCGCTCGCATGGCCGCAGGCATCCGGATCCGTCCTCACCTGACTGTAAGTCAATGGGGGCGGATCCGTTTGGTATGACACACGAGTGTGTCATACCAAATGGATCCGTCCCCACTGACTTGCAGTCGGGTGAGGAGGACGGATCCGGATGGCTGCGCCCATACGAGCGCAGGGGATCCGAGCAGTACAGTGCTCGTTACGAGCACGTTTGCTCAACTCTAGTCCTTATTATATTGAGAATATTTTTTAGAAAGCTAATACATTTACTGGCTTCTTTATAATCATGTATTGTGTCTATGAATAAAGCAGCAACAGGTTGTAGGAAAAAAAGCACTATTCTCAAAATAGTAAGGCTTTGTTATTATATGATTATATATTATTTATTACAGTATAAACTTTTGATATGGTTTATACCATGGTACTTGAACCAGGGATGTCTATGTTCCTGGCAGATCACTACACCACTAAGCTATAACATTCTTACATTGAGGTATATAGTTTTTCTATGCTTATAAGCTAACAAATATTACCAGCGTCTTTATAACCACATATTGTGCCTGTGAATAAAGCAGTAATATGTAGATTAGCTTTCTGAGCAGATCTCAGTGTAGTGAAGCTACAGTACAGAGTGTATAATACACATATATACAGTAGATAAGTATAAGCCAGGACACAGCTCTGCCCTCAGCCTCCTGTCTAGCCCTGTCAGTCAAGGGGAGGGGGGCATGTGCAGAGCACAGGGGGTGTTACATACAGTGCTCAGAATATTCAGCCCCGCCTGTGATTGCTCAAACCGCTCATTTGCATATGAATAAAAATGCAGATATCTCTGCAGCTATTTATCATGCAGACAAAAGAAAGGTATAGTTTTAATCAGCATGATGAGCCCTACCAGGCAGTGTGTTTAGTTTAATAGGGTTGATCCTGGTGACAGAGCCGCTTTAAAGGGACATTCTGATATTTTAAAGGGGTTTTCCAAGTGTCTTTTACTTATGACCTATCTGGATAGGTCTTCAGTTTTTGTTCAGGACACCCACGATTAGCGGTTTGAGAAGGCAGCAGTGCTTGCAGTAGCCATGTGACGTCATGTTCATTGGTCATATAGCCTATGACACAGCTTAGCCCAATTAAAGTAAATGGGGCTGATCTTTGACACCAAGCCCAGTCACTATACAATATACGATGCTGTGCTATGTAAACAGAGAGACTGCTGCAGCTATACTGCGAGCACTGGTGCCTTCTCAAACAGCTGATTGGCAGGAGTCACAGGTGTCGGATAGGTCATCAGTAAAAAACTTTCGCTGCCAGGAGTGTTTGGATATTTTGCACCTCTTGTAGCCAAGACAATTTCAAAGTTCTGACAGAAATAAAACCTAAATTACAAGATAAAATAAATCATACTAACCTTCCATACCCATTATATATATATTTTCTGAAAGTCAACACTGGGCACATTGTAAAAATTCTACTCAGAATTTTATACTAAGAGACATCTTCATGAAATGTTGCATAAAAATGTAATTTTTTATAAAAAATGTATAAAACTTAATTTAGGTGAGAGAAAGTGTGGCCGAAGTGGCCCACACCTCTCAACCCCTTTGTGACCACCAATAGGTCCTTTTATTTTGGTCACTAAGGGGCTTTAGGTCTCCCATGCAGCTTAAAGCGTGGCTTAGATCTCACATGAGAGCCAGACTCCTACTCTAATGGCTCTGATCGGCAGAAGTTACGATCCGGAGTGTTTAATCCCCTAGATGCTGCAGTCATACAAGTGACCGTGGCATCCAAGCATTTACAGAGGAGGTGGACTTCTGTGTCCTGCTGGCATCCCACGTATGAGATGCTGATGTCCTGCCTGCAGTGTTTCCCATCAGGCCGCGCCTCTTTGGGGCATCCTGATGGTGACTGCAAAAGAGTAAAAATGTGCTGCAGTACTCACCAGTCCATAAAATATATTTCCTTAAAAGGAAACTAGCATAGTGAGGTGGATAAGTTGTAAGATGCATTATAGAACCAATCAAAAAGATCATCTATAGTCCCCTTTCGAAGTTCAAAAAAATTCTTTTCTCCATTGAAAAAAGCTATTCAATGAACAAAAATTCCAAAAATAAAATCATCTCCATTCTGGTATTGCCCCGTGTAACGACCAGTGCTACACAATTATGATGTAATTTATCCTGTACAATGAACGCCTTAAAAAGTAATATGCCAGAATTGCTGTGCTTTGCTTATTCAATTGCTTATACAATTCATCCTGCAAAAATCAAGCCCACACAGCTCCGTATAAAGGGGGAAAAAAAGTAATGGGTCTTGAAATGCAGTGATGCAAAAACATTTTCTTATTTTTTCCTAAAAAGAGGGTTTTTAATGTGCAAAAGTAATAAAATGTAAAAAAAAAAAAAAAAACTATTGGGGTCATTTATCAAAACTGTTGCAAAGAAAAACTGGCTTAGTCATCCATAGCAACCAACCAAATTCAACTTTGAATTTTTAAGAGCTCCTTTGGAAAATGAAAGGATAAATCTCAGTGGCAGTATTGCTGTTTTTTTTCCATTTCAAATTCATCAGTAAGTTTTGTATTCGCCAAAATAGTGCCATTAAAAACTACAACTTGTCCCACAAAAAACAAGCCTTTATACGACTACATCAACGTAAAAAATGTAAATGTTAGGCCCCTTTCACACGGGCGAGATTTCCGCTCGGGTGCATGCGTGATGCGAACGCATTGCACCCACACTGAATCCTGACTAGAGATGAGCGAACGCGCTCGTAACGAGCACTGTAGCGCTCGGCTCCCCTGTGCTCGCATGGGCGCAGGCATCCGGATCCGTCGGGTAAGGAGGACGGATTTGGATGCCTGCGCCCATGCGAGCGGCAGGGGAGCCGAGCGCTACAGTGCTCGTTACGAGCACGTTCGCTCATCTCTAATCCTGACCCATTCATTTCAATGGGGCTTTTCACATGAGCGATGTTTTTCACGCATCAGTTCGCCGTTGCGTGAAAATCACAGCATGTTTTATATTCTGCGTTTTTCACGCAGCCCTGGCCCAATTGAAGTGAATGGGTCTGCGTGAATCATGCATTGCATCCGCACGCAAGTGCAGATGTAATGCGTGATTCACTGATGGTTGCTTAGAGATGTTATTTGTAAACATTGTTTTTGAGCACGCGCGTGAAAAACACATCAAAACGCTTCGCACCCGCACAGAAAAAACGGAACGAACATACGCAATCGCAGTCAACTGCGATTGCGTGCGGATTTTACGGAACACATCCGGACTGAATCCGTGACGCTCGTGTGAAAGAGGCTTTATAGCACTTGGAATGCAACAGTGAAATAAATCACTTGGTCTTTTTTTTTTTTATAATTATGATTTTTATTAAAGAATAGTTTTTTGTATACAATTGTAACAAAAAGTATAATATACATATGAAATTACAATAATGTTTGAGAACAATAGAATACAAATAAAGTCTGCAAAAATATCCTATGAGTGTGTATCATCTTTAAATACAATGGCTATTTCTTAGGAGGTTGAAAATTACAGTAACTACTAGTATGATATCATGGAACCACATCTGGTAAAACATTTCTAAACAGACCTACAAAGGTCGAATTGTAGGGCAAAATTAGCCAAACAACACATGAAGACCGACAGAAAGAATCAACATTTAGGACTAAGGACAAGACAATACACATAAGGTGTTAGAACTAAGGAAAAGGGAAAAAGATTAAATCCAAAAAATCTACATGTCTGCATAGGAATGACAATCCCATAGCTCCCAGACACTGTCAAATCTAGGGACCTGATTGGTAATCACTGCCACGTGACGTTGCATTCTTCTAATGTCATTAGTCTTGCTAATAAGATCATTATGGGTAGGTATTACACTTTTTTTTCCAAAAACTCGCTATTAAACACCTCGCTGCCGTCAATATATGCAAAATGAGTGCCATAGTATATTTCTTTTGAGGTGTAGGTATAATGGCCCCAAATGGTATTTTGTTGCCATTGACAATTACCATGGAGAGTTTAGTATAGTCATTTACATTAATGTGGTAAAACCTCCTATTTACAGTGTATTTCTGCATAAAGCATATCACTCCTTATACTTTAGCACCACCTAATGGTCATTTTGTGTAATTACACCCTTGCATATTATGTATTTCCTGGTTTATGACATCGTTGTCTCCACATACAGCATAGCTGTAATCTGATTGGTCCTAACTTATGTGTTTCCTAAATGGATGATACTTGGTCATGTGGCCTTCTGCAACTCACCACTGAACCAATGGGGAGCCAGAAGGTTGAGCTACTCTGCCCCCCACCACCCTGCTAAGTGGTGTGGAGCCCTTAGTGTAGTGGGCAGTCCAGTCAGGGACTCAACCAGGCTGGTTCCTGCATGCTATGTCTCCCCAAAACTAGGCCCAAGCCTGCCAAAACTACCTCTCAGCCTGAATCTGTGCTGGATTGGATTCCACACACCTCACACTGTTCAGCAAGGCACATCTGTTATATATATTGCACCGCCTGCTGTGGTAAGGAGCACACGTTTGAGGGTCCTCCTGGTCTCCTGCCAACACTTAACCTGACTTTCGTGTCAGTGGCTCACACGCTGTCTCCCCGGTCACTGGATTGGACGACACGTAACGTTCTCAAGGTCTTAAGTCTCCGTTCTAAGTCCTGTGCCATCTGGCTGAAGCATCCCAGATCAGGTCTGTGATTCTATCTAAAGTCAAGTTTCAGTTTCAAGTCTTTATCTCAAGTATATTATAATTAGTCAGTATATTTCTTAAAGAGACAAATAGCTCTGAAAGATCAAAAGACATATCAAGTATCCTCCCGCGTCATATTCTACCTGATCTTGAAAGAGACTGTGTTATTGCCATCATTAATCCTGGTTACCACCAGGGACAGACCGTTCACTGTATTGCAAGTTCCTACAATAAATTACCAAGTTGTTTTGAACCTTACCACTGCTTCATTGGAGTATTCTCCAATCCTGTTCTTAGCTGAAAGGAGTGGCACCCGGTGTGGTCTTCTGCTGCTGTAGCCCATCTGCCTCAAAGTTTGACGTACTGTGCGTTCAGAGATGCTCTTCTGCCTACCTTGGTTGTAACGGGTGGCAATTTGAGTCATTGTTGCCTTTCTATCAGCTCGAACCAGTCTGCCCATTCTCCTCTGACCTCTGGCATCAACAAGGCATTTCCGCCCACAGAACTGCCGCTCACTGGATGTTTTTTCTTTTTCGGACCATTCTCTGTAAACCCTAGAGATGGTTGTGCGTGAAAATCCCAGTAGATCAGCAGTTTCTGAAATACTCAGACCAGCCCTTCTGGCACCAACAACCATGCCACGTTCAAAGGCACTCAAATCACCTTTCTTCCCCATACTGATGCTCAGTTTGAACTGCAGGAGATTGTCTTGACCATGTCTACATGCCTAAATGCACTGAGTTGCCGCCATGTGATTGGCTGATTAGAAATTAAGTGTTAACGAGCAGTTGGACAGGTGTACCTAATAAATTGGCCGGTGAGTGTATATTATAATTAGTCAGTATATTTCTTAAAGAGACAAATAGCTCTGAAAGATCAAAAGACATATCAAGTATCCTCCCGCGTCATATTCTACCTGATCTTGAAAGAGACTGTGTTATTGCCATCATTAATCCTGGTTACCACCAGGGACAGACCGTTCACTGTATTGCAAGTTCCTACAATAAATTACCAAGTTGTTTTGAACCTTACCACTGCTTCATTGGAGTATTCTCTGTGAGTAAGCTGACCCTGGGAAAGGTACTACAGAACCTCTTGCGCCATTACCCCCGTGCCATCGCCCATGACAACCGTGACTACCCTTTCCTACCCAGGAGTGAATAACATCCATTGCTCACCACAGAATTTGGCGTCCACGAACAGGATCAAGAGAGTACCTGTACCGCTGCACTACAAGTACCAGAAGTACCTGTTAACCCCAAAGAGACTGTCTGTAATTTGCATGCAAAGGAGTTGCTTTAATACAAGAGGGGGAGACCTACATACTGAACGGTGCTCATACTGTGGGACCGTCCACCCATTTTTAGCATTTTTTTGCCGCCATTTTTACTGTTCCCGCGCGCGCCAAGCGCTCAAGCTCCGCCCACCTGCAGCGTCTCTGGCCTCCGTCAGCGCTCCCTAGCAACCGGGACCTTTCTTCACCGCTCCTGTGTTCCAGGGGGGAAGGAATTTGGTGCTACACCTGACATAGGAAGAGGAAGCCGCCACACACCGCTACTCTCCTCATCTCTCCCTGTGCCTCCAGCCAGCCTACATCTGCCATCTATAGCTGCTGCACAGCTCCAGCCTGCATTACCCACATCATCCGTCTATAGCTAAGTGCCGTTTTTATTGCTATTGCTTTGCTCAGGATAAAGAGGGGGAGAATTACAAAAAGACTGTTCAATTGCGCAATTTTTGATTTTCTTAAAAAAAAATACACCCAATTTTTTCCTTAAAGGCACAGTGTACCAATTCTTTCAAATATGTCTCAGTCTCCAGCTATTGATCAGGCTGGTCCCAACAGTCCCGCCCCATCCTCTGATAATGCCCCTGCACCTCATGCCGCTGCAGCCAATGTTGTTCCAGCTCCAGTCGTTGCCACTGGTCTGCCATTTTTCATAGGAACTTCAAGTTTGCCAAAATATAAAGGAGAACCCCACACTTTTACTTGCTTTAAGGAAAAGATACTTCATACTCTCGAACTTGTTACGCTTTCTCCCACTCAGCAGGTTCATTTGCTTATAGAACAGCTGGAAGGCCCAGCTGCAGAAGAAGTGCGCTCCTGGCCAGCCACTGAAAAATCCAACGTGGAACAGATCCTTACCCGCCTCCGTAAAGAGTCTGAGGTACAATCACCTACAGAGGTACGTTTAAAATTTTATGATAGACGTCAAAGACCTGGGGAAATGCTTCGGGACTATGCCCTTGCTTTACAGAGTGCTTACAGAGCTCTACGCCAAGTTGATCATCTAGACCCTGCTGCTGCTGAAGGAATTATTACTGACAGATTTATTGAAGGTGTTGACTCTAGGCTCATACAAAGTCAATTGCGTATGCTTGCAGCACAGAACCCTAACATGACATTCCTTGATTTTAAAACACTAGCACTACGAGTCATAGGAACTGATTCACCATGTACCACTTATGCTACTACTAGTTCCCAAGATATAGCTGGTGGAATTCCTGTTACACCTCTACTGCCTTCTCCACCACCCCTACAAGTTGTTCAAGCTGCACAAACCTTGGCACCTGTCAACACTGCTATTACTCAGGACACACTGGCTCAAGTAGTGGATTCTTTATGCCAGGCTCTAAAAGAGCTGAAGAGCCATTCATCCTTAGCATTATCCCGTGAATCTTCTGTTAGCAGGACATTGTCCCCAGAGCCTCGTCCTAATCGCCCCAACCCAGATAGGCCTCCGCCAGACAGATTCCAAGGGCGTGAGCCTCCTTATTGTAATTATTGCCGCAGGATTGGACATTACAAGTCACAATGCTATCAGTTAAACGGGATACCCCCGAGTCCAAGGGCCGCCCCTCGGGAGGTATTGCCAAAGGCCCCGAACAACAGACGCAGTGGTTTTCCAGGTTCCTATCCAAATGCCCGTACGTAACTGTGTGGATTGATGGTGTTCCCCTTGAAGCTCTTGTTGACACCGGTTCACAGGTCACTACTATTTCCAGAAAGACTTTTGAGGAACATTGGGATCCCCGCATATTGAGTTCATCTGCCAACACTAAAGTCCGACTAATAGCCGTTAACGGTCAACCCATTCCCCAATTAGGCTACTGGGAGCCTACTTTGCAAATTGGTGAACGTAAACTACCATGCCAAGGTGTTATAGTAACTGAATCAGAGGGAGTTAGTACAGCCATGGTGTTAGGCATGAACGTAATACGCCATGTGTTCTCTGAGTTACTTAATGTTTTACATGCCTCTTTACCCTCAGCTTCCTCCCCATACAGGCAAGCAGTTCAAAAGACCATCAGAGCACTCATCGCCCAACAGAAGTTCGCAAACCACAGAGGGGAAATTTGCAGAGTCCGAACCAAAGATATCCGTCCCATTGTTTTGGCCGCCAACAGCGAAACACTGGTCTGGTGTAGAGTACGACCTGGCATTGATAATTCTGACTATGAAGCCCTGGTTGACTCTGTTCACATTGATGGCCATCCTCTCATTAAAGCCGCCAGAAGTCTCGTTACGGTCACCAATGGAGAAATTCCAGTAAGGTTGGTTAACCTTAGTGATTCCACTGAAGAGCTTCCTAAATTCACCACCATTGCCCAGCTACACCAGCTTGACCCTGAAGATATTCTGGACGAAGAAACCATAGCTTACCAGAAATCCATCCAAGCTACCTCCAAAGGTCCTGACCAGTCTACTACCCTCTGGTGGGATCAACTGAACATAGGGGATGCCAACACTCCTCTTGAACACGTGAATGGAGTACATAAAGTTGCCAAACGTCATTCCCAGGCATTCAGCAAACATTCCCTGGATTTCGGCAAAACCAATTTAATCCAGCATCACATCAATACTGGTACCCATCCTCCAGTCAAAGAAAAGCATAGGCCAATCCCTCCTGCGAACTACCAACAAGTGAAAAAGCTCATCAAAGAAATGAAAGACACCCGTGTCATACAGGAGAGCCAAAGTCCTTGGGCCACACCCATCGTCCTGGTCAAGAAGAAAGATGGCAACATCCGCTTTTGTGTGGACTACCGAAAATTGAACCACATAACCCACAACGATGCGTATCATCTCCCACACATAGAAGAGTCCATTGCTGCACTAGGCTCTGCCACCTATTTCTCTACGCTAGACCTTACAAGTGGTTATTGGCAAGTCCCCATGGCTCCAGAGGACCAAGAAAAGACTGCATTCACTACTCCCATGGGCTTATACGAATTTACCAGTATGCCATTTGGACTATGCAATGCTCCTGCCACATTTCAACGCCTAATGGAGAGATGCCTAGGACACGTGAACTTTCAAAGTGTTCTTCTCTACCTAGATGATGTCATTGTGTATTCCAAGACTTATGAGGATCACCTTCATCACTTGGCTGAAGTATTTGAAGTACTCATCAAGCATGGCTTGAAGATAAAACCATCCAAATGCCATTTGCTTAAGCCACAGGTGAATTATCTAGGCCACGTTGTCAGTGCTGCCGGTATCCAACCTGATCCAGAGAAAATCTCTGCAGTCAAGAATTGGGAAACTCCCAGAACTGTGAAAGAGATTAAAAGCTTCCTCGGATTTGCCGGTTATTACCGTCGCTTTATCCCACATTTTGCACAAGTAGCTGAGCCTCTTACAGAACTCCTGCGAGGTTGCCCAAGAGAGAGCTACAATAGAAAGTTGCCTATCAGGTGGTCCAACAGCCAAGAAAATGCCTTCCAGACTCTTAAGACCCTATTGACGTCACCTCCAATTTTGGCCTACCCGGATTACAGTCACCCGTTTTGTCTGTATACGGATGCTAGTTTTCAAGGCCTAGGAGCTGTTCTGTCATAGGTATAAGGTGACCGTGAACGGGTCATCGCATACGCCAGCCGAAGCTTACGAGGAGCTGAGAAAAATGACAATAACTACAGCTCATTTAAATTGGAACTTTTGGCTTTAGTTTGGGCTGTTACAGAAAAATTTAAGGACTATCTGGCTGCAACGCATTTTACCGCGTACACGGATAACAATCCACTAGCCCATCTCAACTCTGCTAGGCTAGGGGGCACTTGAGCAACGTTGGGCCTCAAGACTTGCCAACTTCAAGTTTGATATAAAGTACAGAAGTGGGAAGACCAACGTAAATGCTGATACCTTATCACATCTACCTACAGGTGAAGAACCTCCAGAAGAAGATGAATGGGAAGATGTAGAAATGCCCCCATTCTACCAGAGGTCCGCCACTCAGTGTACTGTCACCGCAACTCTGACAGATGAAGATTCTGAACAAAAGTCAGATCCCTTGCTAGAACCTTCCAGATGGCAAACCGTCCAAAGTGAGTCTCGTGTATTAGGAGAAATCTCTGATTACCTCACAGCAGGAAGAGTTCCCCTACGCTTAAGAAGGCAATACCCTGACATTGAATTGAGACGCCTATGGAGACAAAGGAAGAGGTTGTTTATCCACAAAGGCTTGATCCTCAGGAACACATTGGAGCCTGTCTCAGGAGAAAGACTCCATCAAATTCTAATACCTAGACGTGATGCGAAAATCGTCTTGGATGCGTACCACGATCAATCTGGACATTTTGGAATCCATAAGACAGAGGCTACCATCAGACAGAGGTTTTATTGGATTGGAATGCGCTCAGACATAGAAAATTGGTGTAATGAGTGTCCTGCATGTAACTTGACAAAGGCCAACAAGAAAGAAGGCCATGCTCCGCTCCATCCTATTACCTCTCATAGGCCAAATGAGTTGGTAGCACTGGATCACGTCAAGTTAGGCCCCCACTCACTCAGGATACACCTATGCATTGACCATGGTGGATCATTACTCCAAATGGGTCGTAGTAGTACCAGTTAGGGACTTGACCGCTAAAACTACTGCCATCACATTTTATCGTGAATATGTGAAGCACTACGGATGCCCTGAAGCCGTATTGTCTGATCGTGGATCTGCCTTTGAGTCGCAATTGTTTCAGGAGCTCTGCAACTTCCATGAATGTAAAAAATTGCGCACAACTGCCTACCATCCCCAAGGTAACGGCTTATGTGAACGGGATTAACCAAGTTTCATTAATATGCTACGGACCGCCTCAGTTTCAGATAAAGCAGAATGGCCACAACTCTTGGATGAACTTGTAGAAATCTACAACAATACTACACACTGCTCTACAGGTTATTCACCGTATTATCTCATGTTCGGTCGTCAAGGACAACTGCCCCAAGATAGAGCACTCGGTATACAGGTTCCAGATTCCATCAACCCATTACCAAACGTTGACTGGGTAACTGAACACCAACGGCGAATTGAAGAAGCTAAAGAAATTGTAGATCGTCGGATGGGTGAAGCTCGCCAGAAACAGGAGCACTACTACAATCAGCGTGCTAATACTACCACATTGGAGTAGGAACAAAAGTGTGGCTGAAGAAACACCACCGTACAGATAAGC
>ONZH01031018.1:0-30097 GCA_900303285.1 Rhinella marina
CCGTTAGTGAGATATAGTGTCCCTGCCCGGCAGCACTTGTCCACGTGTCCGTGGTTAGGTAGACCTTCTCAGAAACAGCGTTGGTCAGGGCACGAATGATGTTCTCTGACACGTGCTGGTGTAGGGCTGGGACTGCACATCTGGAAAAATAGTGGCGGCTGGGGACCGAATACCGAGGGGCAGCCACCGCCATGAGATTGCGAAAGGACTCGGTCTCTACCAGCCTATAGGGAAGCATCTCCAGGCTCAACTATTTGGAGATGTGGACGTTGAGGGCTTGGGCATGTGTGTGGGTGGAACTGTATTTACTCTTGCGCTCCAGCGTTTGCTGTAAAGACAGCTGAACGCTGCGCTGGGACACATTGGTGGACACTGTGGAGGATCGTGGAGGCGAAGGTGTGGTTTTCCGGCGGGAGGCGCTCGTGCTGGGGTCCTGGGCAGGGGGTTGACTAGCAGAGGCAGCGAGTGACACAGGGGAAGGAGCAGTGGTGTGACCCGCAGGAGGTGGTGAACGGCCTTGGTTCCATTGAGTGGGGTGTTTAGCACTCATATGCCTGCGCATGCTGGTTGTGGTTAGGCTAGTAGTGGTTGCACCCCTGCTGATCCTGGTGTGGCACAGGTTGCACACCACAGTCCGTCAGTCATCCTCACTTTCTTTAAAGAACCTCCAGACTTGCGAACATCTAGGCCACGCCATGGGAGCTTCACTACGTGAAACAGTTGCTGCTGATGCACCAGCTCTGGCCCTGCTTCTCCCTCTGGCACACCACTGCCTCTTCCAACCTGTTCTGGTGCAGCACTGGCCTCCCGCCTCAGAAGCACTGTCTTCACTCGGCTTATCAACCCAGCTTGTGTCAGTCACCTCGTCATCCTCCGATTCCTCAGTCTGCTCCCCCTCAGTCTGCTCCCCCCTCGGACTTCCTGCCCTGACAACAACTTCACCACAACCGTGTCTCCTCATCGTCCGACACCTCTTTACAAACTTCTTCCACTAACTCAACATTGTCATCATCATCACCCACAGACTGCGACAGTTGGAAAACTTGGGCATCGGGAACGAGGTCAGCAGCAACCTGAGAAGTGGTTTGTGACTCTGGGAAGGGTCCAGAAAACAGTTCCTGAGAGTATGCCGGGTCGCATTCCAAATTTTCCTGGGAGGGGGCAGACTGGGGGGAAGGAGGTTGAGGTGGAGGAGCCAGAGGAGTGCTCCCTTGAGTAACGTGGGTGGACTGCGTGGAAGATCCTCCGGCAGGGGATCTCTATACCTGAATTAAACTGATCCGTTTTGATTTTGCACATCAGGATGCATCCGTTCCGTTAGGATGCAGTTATGTGATATCAAAACTGAAAAAAACGGATCAGGCAATAAATACATTGAAAGTCAATGGGTGACGGATCAGTTTTTTTAGTTTCCTAAAAAAAACTGATCCGTCACCATTGACTTACATTGGTTTCAGTACCTGATCAGTTTCTTTCAGTTTTTATGACCGGGCACAAAACTACAACTTGCTGCGGTTTTGTGTCCGCTCATAAACCCTAAAGCTGCCTGAACTGAAGTCATCCTGATGCATCCTGAACGGATCTCTTTCCATTCAGAATGCATGGGGACAAAACTGATCATTTTTTTTCCGGTATTGATATCCTCTGCTGGATCTCAATACCAGAAAACCACAACGCAAGTGTTTTTGCGGGCTCCGATCCGCATTTTTCACATGAAATATGCGGACCCATTCCGTAGCCCGAAACAAAAAATAAAGCATGTCCTATTCTTGTCCGTATTACGGACAAGAATAGTACTGTTCTATTAGGGGCCAGCTGTTCTGTTCCGCAAAATACAGAATGCACACAGATGCCATCCGTTTTTGCGGCTCCGCAATTTGCAGACCGCAAAACACAACGTTCGTGTGAAAGAGGCCTAACTCAAAGGCACAACGTCAGACTCAGAGAGGTAAGATCAACTTTATACTGCTGACTGAGATGAGCAAGCCATTCAATCTACAATGTTATCCACTTCTACTGCATTCATTTAATTCATTGTCCTGCAGAAGCAAGTAAGAACTGTAGCTGCAGTTACAGGACAAACCAGCAATAAAAAATAATGTAATGTTATAATACATTCTAAGGTCTTATATTAAAAAATAATGAATGCAAAACACAATGATACTTAAGCGGCTCAGTCATGAACGTGTTAAGCATTCTCAAATATAGGGCACAGAGAAAGGAGACAAATTACTGATTGCTTATTTAATTCTTGAATCTGTTATAAAAAAAAGCAATTGAAGCAATGCAATCCACATGCATTGTGCAGAGTTAACAACTTCAAGGTATATGACTATGTACTGGAAGATTGTAATTGCAGTGCTTACTAGCAGTTAATCGCTAACCTGCTCTAATTTAAAAAGGCAGAGAAGAGACTAATGCTATAGACAATTACTGCTGCATCAATACAAAAAAGTGTCAACATATGACAAATGTAAAGAACAAACTGTTAGTTCAGAGCAAGTCAATATAAACAGATCAATAAATCAATTGACAGAAGGCATGGTGGTCTTAAGGTTATTGGATATCTAACTAATATGTCATGAATAACAAACCAGAAACAAATTACAGAAGATCAGAGCATTGAGGAGGCTTGAACTAATAGATGATCAACGTGATGCTATTGTAATCTTTGGAAATTTAAACTCAGAAATAGTTTTTGTAGCCAAAAACAAAACTAAAAAGCCTTAATACAGTAACTTGGGCATGCCTATATACATCAGAACACCTACAGAGAATGCTCCCAAAGGGAACAGAAAATGCCCAAAACAATATATAATATAAAGTATAACATTTACTTACACTTACGGTAAATCAAATACACATGATAGCAGAAAAATATCAAGTGGAAATAATCATTATAATTCTTGTACCAAGTAACTGGCCCCCAGACAATGTGACCCCCAAAGAAATGTCAATACATGTCTAGCAGGGGCGGACACAGACAGCAGAGGGTCCCTGTGCAAGGAATGTGTCTAGGCCCCCCCCCTCTCCCTTCCCAAACCAAATTCTCAACCTAACCTAAGGTGTCCTAACATTACATACAGCAATACAAAACACACAGGGTAAGGCTACTTTCACACATGCAGCACTACGCTCCGGCCACCTGATTTGGCAGAGAATGCAAGAAATTGGCTGGACACAAACTCAGGCATGCAGCAGTTTGTGTCCTGCTGATTCTCGGCATTTTTGCCAGATTGTGGCCAGATCTCTGCCTGACCCCATTATAGTTAATGGGGCCGGCGGGCATTCTGCATCCAGCAGTGCCGGAGCCAGTGAATTCCAGAAGGCTGTTCTCAAGGCTGTTCTCTGCTGGACCAGCCTGCCAGAATCACTAACGCAGATGTGAAAGTAGCCTAATACAGGTCCACATACCTCTTACATCCAGTGACGTCTTCTTAGATGTAGATGTTCTCTTTCCTCATCTTCTCCTTTCAGACCAGACCGCCATGATGATTTCTTCCAGCCATCTCTTCTCTCTGTGGAGTTTGACAAGTAGACATCTTAGTTTCATACTTTTCCATCATTCTCCCACCTTCTTGAACTCCCCAACCTGCCACCCCCAATACTATGCCGCTGTGCTCCCCAAAACTACACTGCAGAAACAGTCCCCCTCAAATACTACCACCTTCAGTAATTAAAATAACTGCACCCAGTCTCTGACACTAAATTATAACCAAATTGTTCCACAAAAATAACTGTGCTAAGCTGATACTGTGCCCCCCACCATAATAGTGCTCCCCAAAGTCCCACCAATAGAATAATTAGTGCCCCCAGCCAGCCAATGTCCCCATAGTGCCCTCATAATGTGTGCCAATGCCCCCTACTATGTGCCCAAAAAACCCTCTTTAGTGCCCCTATACAATAGTGCTCCTCTCCCCCCTTCTCCCCCCTTCTCCATAGTGCCCCCATGTCTACCAGTATATATAAGATAGGGCCCCCATAGTGATCCTCCCCCTCCATAGTGCCAGTATATATATATATATATATATATATATATATATAGCCCCCCATAGTGGTCCTCCTCCTCCAGAGTGCCCCCCATAGTGCTCCTCCTCCTCCTCCTCCATAGTGCCCCACATGTGAGCCAGTATATATGATAGGGCCCCCCATAGTGCCAGTATATATATATATAGGGCCCCCCATAGTGCTCCTCCTAGATAGTGCCCCCATAGTACTCCTCCTCCATAGTGCCCCCATAGTGCTCCTCCTCCATAGTGCCCCCGTAGTGCTCCTCCTCCATCGTGCCCTCCATAGTGCCCCCATTGTACTCCCCCTCCATAGTGCCCTCATTGTGCTCCTCCTTCATAGTGGCCCCCCATAGTGCTCCTCCTCCATAGTGCCCCATTGTGCTCCTCTTCCATAGTGCCCCCATTGTGCTCCTCCTCCCTAGTGCCCCCATTGTGCTCCTCCTTCATAGTGCCCTCCATAGTGCCCCCATTGTGCTCCTCCTCCATAGTGCCCTCATAGTGCTCCTCCTCCATAGTGCCCCTCCTCCATAGTGGCCCCCATAGTGTTCCTCCTCCATAGTGCCCCCATTGTGCTCCCCCTCCATAGTGCCCCCATTGTGCTCCTCCTCCATAGTTCTCCTCCTCCATAGTGCCCCCATTGTGCTCCTCCTCCATAATGGCCCCCATAGTGTTCCTCCTCCATAGTGCCCCCATAGTGCTCCTCCTCCATAGTGCCCCCATTGTGCTCATCCTCCATAGTGCCCTCCATAGTGCTCCTCCTCCGTAGTGCCCCCATTTTGCTCCTCCTCCATAGTGCCCTCCATAGTGCTCCTCCTCCATAGTGCCCCCATTGTGCTCCCCCTCCATAGTGCCCCCATAGTGCCCCTCCTCCATAGTGGCCCCCATAGTGTTCCTCCTCCATAGTGCCCCCATTGTGCTCCTCCTCCATAGTGCCCCCATTGTGCTCATCCTCCATAGTGCCCTCCATAGTGCTCCTCCTCCATAGTGCCCCCATTTTGCTCCTCCTCCATAGTGCCCTCCATAGTGCTCCTCCTCCATAGTGCCCCCATTGTGCTCCCCCTCCATAGTGCCCCGATAGTGCTCCTCCTCCATAGTGGCCCCCATAGTGTTCCTCCTCCATAGTGCCCCCATTGTGCTCCTCCAGCGTAAATGAAAAAAATTAACACTTATACTTACCTCCTTGCCTCTGTCAGCGACGCGATGCAGGCCTCTTCCGGCCTGTGTCCCACACTGTACGGCTCAGGCGGCGCGATGACGTCATCGCGCCACCTATGCCGGCTTCTGATAGGCTACAGGCCTAGTGCCTGCAGCCTGTCAGAGGAACGGGGAAGGGAGACGCCTCTCCCTCCCTTGCCCCGCATTATCCATCTGTATTATACTATACAAACTATATTATACAAACATTTGTGTACTGATATTAAAATAGGCATATTAATTGTCCAGATCTCACAAAATATTTAAACACAAGTGGGGGAGGTGTTTTTTGTTAATGTCCTTGAGAAAGCTGCAAGGTGAAACCGGTCAGGCACTCTGAGTTTTATATGCTGAATACCAAGTTTTAATCTTGTGAGTACTGTAATTTTAAATGCGTGTGAATTAAAGCACTATCAGATCCTACCTAGGGTGCATGTCTTCTGCGTCCTATCTATATACAGGGCATTCCAGTAAGTTTCATGGCTTACTGGAAATGTACTACAGCACCCGATTTGGTGAGATCTGGAAAATTCATATGCCTATTTTAATATCAATATTTAAATAGACTTCACCTGTCAAGTAATCAGGATTTCTTTCTTCAAGTCCAGCTATTACTGATATTTGTCTGTTATTTGTTTCATGGTCCATTTCACAGGGACTTACTGGGACTTGTTTTAGAGCACCATTTATGATTCTATGTGTACTATTTTTGCTCTTCTAAATCGAATTATCCGAAGTGGACTTTGATACGAGTTTCAGGAAAAATTTGATTAGTCATGAAGCCAAATCAATTTTTCCTAAAATGGTGGCTGAAAAAAATAAACATTCCCCTCATCCACTTTCTCACAGACAGGCCCTCCACTACAATATTCATCAGGAGTGCATCTAGCCTTTCTTCTGGCTGAGGTGAAAACTAAAATGACGCCCCTCCCCCTTCCCTCATGTCAAATTCTCAACCCAACCCCTTTCTTCCAGCCTTACTGTTAAAGGCTTACTTGGAAAACATTACATATAGTGCTACAAAACATACTGGTTAATAATATAGCAATACAGTTGAATATGCAGAGATGAACACTTCCACAATGAAATCACTCATTGTCCAAGGTCTTTCTGCTGCCCCCCACTTGTCCGTATCTGTTGCTGACTGAGGCAATTGCCTGACCCCGCCTCATTGGCCATGCACCCCTGATCTTCATTGAAGAAAACCAAGTGTGAAAAACAGATCAGATGAGATGAGATGACTACTATGAGCATTCAATTTTTTCTCACTTCTATAAGGACTTGTGCACATGACCATATGTATCTTGCAGTCTGCAAAAACCCGGATCCGCAAAAAATGTGGATGATGTCTGTGTGCATTCCTCATTTTTCAGAACGGAACAGCTTGGCCATAATAGTGTGAAGGTAGACCGGCTGAAATACTGAATTTTCCTTTCACAGTATTATGTCATTTGTATATACATGTATTCAATGCTATTTACCCTTACAAATATATATCAGCTTTGCAAGTATTTATGCAGCTGTGCAGCGCATCTAAGATGGAGCTTACAACCTGGTACATCCTGGTACAGATTCGACCCCCCCCTATCCAGGACCCTGCGGTGGATTAATCATGACTAGACTAGAAGAACCAAAGAATATGTGTTTAATGCTTATCAGCTTGTTGGGGAAATGAAACTCCCTACCTTTTCTACTGTGTGTATATGCTTTTGTAATACACAGAGTCAACCCAGATTACTTCAATGCCTTGAACGTACAGGGAGACTCCAAACTGACCTCAGTGTCCGTCTTGAGTTTTTTACCATGTGCACAAACGTTCTTTTAATTTGGACAACTGACCTGAACTTCTTGAGGACCCCTTGTGTCCCCCTCAACAGTTTGGCGCCCAAGTCGTGAGGCTCTCAAAAGGAGCAGCTGTACCCCAATATCCGAAGGTAGTCGACATCTCCGAACCCCTATCTCCCGAAATCGAGGCCTGATCAACCTCCACGATCACAGTAGGTTTCATATACATTGTAAGTGATAATTTGCCTGTGATTCGAGAGATGTGGGGCAGAGAAGACTAGACGTACGGGTGTTGTGGGTGAGTCCAAAGTGGCCGGACTAACGGGTGGTCTCCGCTGAGGGCTCGAACCTAGATAATGCACGTAAAAGGTCACTAAGAGGACTCGGGTTGGTTGTATAGGGACCCAGACTGACAGTTCTGTGGTAACCTCAATAGGGACTGGCCCGAGAGTTACCAGTACTCGTAGGAGATAGTGAGTGACAGAATAGTCACGGAAGGACGCGCTGAGTGGTGCTTATCACGCCCATTGAGCGAATCTCCCCACGATCAAAGATGCAGAGGCTGTAATTTACAGGAACCTGGAACTGCATCACTCCCTTCGTGGATGAGAGATAAGGGGTTCAGATAAGGCGTCATGTTTACTTTGTTTAAAAAGAAGTCCAACCTTCCTGTTGGAGCTTCTAGTGCTGTCAGTCTGGTGGAACAAAGAGAAGGCAAAAGATATGTAAATGATGTGAAGAAATTGTTTAAGATAACTGGGATGCCTCCAGGAGGCAGATTACAGCCCAGTATGTGGAAGAAGGTGTTAACAATTTGCAAGGGAAAGTTGGAAGATGAAGGTTTGATTGATGCAGCAAGAGCCTTCTATAGAACTGCTTTAAACTTGCAAAAGGAAGGATTTGAGGAATTTGAAGTTGATGGGCGGTCTGACAATGTCGGACTCATGTATGGTTATACATTATGGAAAGAAAATGTACGTGATGAATATGTTGACTTGCCACCACCCTATAATGACGCCGTGGCTACACAAGATGGGTGGACCTGCATTGTTTGTGACTGCCTGAATCCGGATTTTCACACTTCTTGTTACAATTGTGGTGCACCTCGCCCTGGCATGCCCAAAGGACATCCCCTTAAGGGTAACTCCTCTCCTAGTCCCACCCAAGGACAAAGTCCTGCCCCCACTGCCCCTGCCACATGTCCCGTCTCTCTCGGAAGTGCATCATCCAGAACCCCACCCACCCGCCATCTTGATACACCCACTGAATCTCCTGTGATGACACCACTGGCTGCCCCATTGTATCCTGTCATCACAAATACCGGAGCTTACTACACACCTCCCAAATCCAATCCAGCCCCCATCATGCCCTCCATTGTGATGGAGGCTCACCCCCACCCTCCCAACTTAATTCATTTTGCTGCCGATGAGGAAGCAGTCCTACCCCAGTCCATGCCATCTGTAGGATATGACACTGTCAATTCCAGCCACTGGTTTCCCAGCCCCGATTCCTCCCTCATGGGTCACCTACTAGAATCAGAATGGACCCCAGTGTTTGAAAAAGCCCTCGAAAACGGCTCTGCGGGTACCTTACTCCTCACTGTTGGTACTGGTGATATTACACCTAACAGGGTGGGGGCCATAGTCAACCCCACAAATGGGAATCTCCGACACAGGGGTGGCCTAGTCACAGCCATTGTACAAATGGGAGGAGAATCCATACAGAGGGATTCGGATAGTGTTATTAGATCACACGGCCCCATCGCCCCGGGGGACATCGCTGTCACAGGCCCTTGCCTGCTACACTGCAGCCTCATTATACATGCTGTGGGACCCTTGTATGACCCAAACAGACCTGAACACTGTGCAAAAATCTTAAGGTCTGCAGTGCTAAATGCTGTCTCATATGCCTCCAACCTCCCCCATCAGAGTATGCCTGACAGGTCAATTGCTCTCCCTCCAATCTCCGGTGGCATCTTTGGTTATCGTATGCGAGACTGTGCTGCAGTGATTGTCAAAGCCATTATGGATTTAGTATACAGAGAACCCCTACAGCTCGAGGAGATCAGGCTTATCAGCAACTCTTCCACTGTTGCACACACCCTTAAGGAGGCCTGTCAACAGGCTGTGTCTCCAGCCCCTGTACAGTCTATTATTACAGAAGAGGACCCTCTGTCCCCAGCCCCTCCCCCCAACGTCTTCACAGCACACAAGTGAACACCTCACCCCTTTAAGATAATGCTCCTCTCATGTATATCAAGTTTACTCCCTCTCAAGCTGCCACATTAATTGCTCAGCTGCCTGATCCAGAGGTTTCCCCCATGCTCTTCTATAGGAAAGTGGTACAAATTCAAAAGACTTATGCTGCCACCTGGCAGGACCTTATTTCTCTCGTGTCTGTCAAAGCAGGTGACTCTTACTGGCCTGTCATTGAAGCTGACCTTAATGATGCCCGACTTTCCTCTGATCAAACATGGGAGTCTGGTGTAGAATTTAGTGTCCAACTTAAGATATCGGCCCTTGATAAACTCGCTGACCAGTCTACTACCCTTAAGGATGTCACACAAGATCCAGGGGAATCAGTTGAAAAATTCTCTGCTCGCTTAGTGGCACCCTTAATGACCTGGGTTTCTCCCAACAACATAGACCCCAGGCCCAACTCCTTTCACAGGCCTTCATTTCTGGCCTTCACCCTGAACTCAAAGAATCTATCCTTAAAACACGCCCCGAGGTTGAAACCATGCCTATCAAAGATTCTTTACTGATTGCCAAAGGTTTACAGAAAACAGTAAAGCCATAGAAGAAAGTTATGCTTGTGGCTACCACCTCTGAGTATCAGGATGAAGACACCCGTCTCATGTCCGTCCAAACTCAACTGTCACATCAACATCTTCCCCCCCAAATGTACCCTGGATCTACATACCCACCCCCACAGTGGCAACCTAGTAGGCATGGACCTCCAAGAGGAACCTGTTGGCATTGCGGTCATGAGGGCCATTTCCAGAGAGATTGCAGAGTACCAAATCACTCCCTCACCCGATCCAATAACTACTCACGTGGTCCTCCCCCTCCACGCCAGCCCCGACCTTACCAGGCCCCCAGGGAAGCCCACCCCCAACCCTGTGACGGTCAGGTACGCCTGTTCGCGCCATGTCAATGGCCAACCCCCGTTCCTCTTGTGCCATGGTTCTGCTTACTGTGGACAATACCCCCATTCCCTTCATGGTGGACAGAGGTGCGTCCAAAACTGTCATACGCTCACAAGACCTACCTCCCACTGTTGAACTTTCTGGAGATTACATGTCCTGTATTGGGGTTGAAGGCAAAACAGTCAAGAATTCTCTAACTGTCCCCATACCTGTTGGACCATTTCCTGATATTACAGCTCAAATACTTGTTTCACCCACTTGTCCTATCAACCTCCTGGGAGCAGATCTATTACAACATCTCAAGGCCAACATCCAGTTCTCCCCCTACCCTTTATAATCTGGATACTCCTGAAGGTGTTCAAGATGTCTTCTGTCTTTCAGCTTTGCCCCTCATGCTATCTGTTGCAGCTGATCTTCTTTATGGTGTGCCTGATTCTTTCTTGCACTCATTCCCCCTACCCTCTGGTCTACTGGCCCTGATGATATAGGACGTCTTCCTGTCCCTCCGGTCCGTGTATTTCTGAAAGAGAATATACCCTTACCCAGAGTTCCTCAATACCCATTCAAGGCTATCCAAGAAGAAAGTCTCCTGGAACAAATTACGGTCCTCCTCAAACAAGGTGCTCTAATCCAATGTGTCTCACCTTGCAACACTCCATTGTTCCCAGTCAAGAAACGTACTCCTAAGGGCCAGAAACCTACGTTCAGACTGGTGCAGGACTTATGTGCCATTAATGCTGCCACTGTCCTGGAAACCCCAGTGGTCCCTAATCCACATACTGTCCTTGCTGCTATTTCTCCCAAAGCCACTAATTTCACTGTCATTGATCTAGCCAATGCATTCTTCAGTGTCCCACTGCATCCAGATTTCCAGTACCTCTTTGCATTCACTTTTCAAGGATCTCAATATACCTGGACTGACATGCCACAAGGGGCTCAAAATAGCCCAAATCAGTTCTGCCAGGCCATGAAGTTCTGTCTCTCTCCATGGATCCAAGCTCATCCTGAAGTGACTCTCCTTCAATATGTTGATGACCTCCTTCTCTACTCCCTGAACTTTCAGATGGCCACAGATCTCTCTCTCTCTCACTTCTCCAATTCTTGACTACTCTCAACTGCCGGGTTTCCCAAAGCAAAGTCTAGTGGTGTCATGAAAAAGTGATATTTCTCGGTCATTGCATCTCCCATGGCACCAAGCATCTCACTGAAGGCAATTGAGGACATTCCCTAGCCTACTACTGTTACCCAACTCCAAGCCTTCCTTGGTCTCATGACCTACTGTAGACAATGCATTCCCAATGCTTCTAGAACTATGCAGCCACTCCATGATGCCTTAAAGACGGGACCTGGATTTCATACTGCTGAAACACCCATGAAATATGACCAAAGGAAATCCTCCTTTGCCCTTCTGAAGTCCCAAATAGCCTGTGCTCCTGCCCTTGGAATCCCTAACTACCTTCTCCCATTCACTCTTTTCATCACTGAAACTGATGGACATGCTACTGGAGTTCTTACACAACTTCACGGTGGCCGTCAACGCCCCCTTGGATATTACTCTGCCCGATTGGATCCTGTTACATGGGCCTCTCCCCATTGTCTCAAGGAGGACAAGGATAAGACTTCAGACATCATCTTGGGCCATCCCGTGACGGTTCAGGCCCCTCATGACCTCAAAGCAATCCTTGATCAGACACAACCCCAACATCTCTCTGTCCAGCGTCACATGACAAAGGAAGTTTCTTCTTCTGTACTGGTCCTCGAAAATCCACTCCCCAACCCTGACCTCGAACTTTGGACTGATGGCTCGAGATTTGCTGATGAATGTGGAAGATTCCATACTGGATTTGCTGTTACAACCTTGGAACAGCCAGTGGTGGCAGGATCACTATCCAACCACATGTCAGCTCAGGAAGCAGAACTGGTCGCTCTCAAAACAGCCTGTGAAAATTCCAGAGGCAAGAAGGTCAACATATACACAGACTCTAGATATGCCTTTGGGATTGCTCACGACTTTGGATTCCTTTGGGCAAACAGAGGATTCCTAACAGCCTTAGGAACGCCAGTCAAGCATGCTGAATTTATCAAGAGCCTGATGGAAGCCATGAAACTACTAAAGGAAGTGGCAATCGTGAAGGTCAGGGCACACGGGAGGTTGGACAGCAAAGAAGCCCAAGGGAATCATGTGGCGGATCGAGAGGCCAAGAAAGCAGCCTTGGGGAAAGAAAAAGTGTGCCAGGATGTTACCTGTATGGCTATGACCAGAGCAAGAAAAAAGGCTCTGGAAGAAGTAAGACTACAAGAGCCCTGGGATCCAAGGGAAAACTTGAGCCTAGGAAGAACCCCTGAAGACAAGCTCATCTCTGAGCAGATACATACTACTTTGGAAGAAAGGAATGAGTGGAAAGCCCATGGGGCTCAGAAAGTAGGAAGACTATGGAAGAACAAGGGACTTGTCTGCTTACCCAAGAGAATGTATCCTGAAATAGCAGCATGGGCACATGGCTGCACCCACAGAGGGAAGAATCAGGCCTTGGCTCTGGTTCAAAAGTTCTATTATGCCCCAGGCATCTCAGCCACCATTGCTGCCTACAACAAGGCCTGTCACATCTGTCAAACTTGCAATCTTTCCAAGACAGAGAAAGTACCTTCTAAACATCTGGCCAAACCACTGTACCCGTTTCAAAGAATACAGGTGGATCACGTCCAAATGCCCAAGTCCGGGAAATATGAATTTTCCTTAGTGGTTGTCCATATGTTCTCCTCATGGCCAGAGGCCTACCCAGTGACCAACATGACAGCCAAGACAACAGCCAAGAAATTGATTATGGAAACTGCCTGTAGGTTTGGCATACCAGAAGTAATTGAAAGTGACCAAGGCCCTGCCTTTACTGCCCAAGTGTATGGGGAAATATGGAACATGCTGGGGGCTGACCTAGGGCTACATACCCCCTACCATCCCCAAAGCAGCGGTAAAGTCGAGTGCATGAACTCTACCCTTAAAACCAAACTCCTTAAGGCATCCAAAGAGAGTGCACTCCCATGGCCAGAACTGCTTCCCATTGTAATGTATCACATAAGACACACCCCACATGAGAGAAATGGCCTGACCCCTTTTGAGAAACTGTTTGTTTCAGCTGCCAGATTGACCCATTTCTCCCCCCAGGAGTTGACTACTAATCACGACACAACTGTACAATTTGTGATTGAGCTCGCAAAAGAACTGTCTAACACACATGCTGCAGTTTTGTCTTCTATTCCAGATTCACCTGAGGGATCCACTCACACATTGAAGTCAGGAGAGTGGGTGGTAGTGTCACGCTCTGGTGTGGAGGGTATAGCCACACCAAGCGTAAGAGGGAAGGGAAAAGGACCAAACAAGGGAAACGGTCACCTCCTGCAGGAAACCCTGAAACTAGGCCCTGACTGACTACCAGTATGAACAGGCCTTAGTGGTAGGAGAGTTCATACACAGGAACCTAATAACACCTGACCCTAGAGAACCCTGTCACTAGTGACAGGGGAAGGAGTCAACCCATTCCTCCAAAAGGAGGGACGAACAGGAGACTCCAGAAGGCAAAACCACAACAGGGAAAAGTAGGATAAACACAAAAGGGAAAATTATCTTCCACAGCGTATATATCCCCTCAAAACCCATCCTGACCTCTCCACCCATAACCAACCCCACGATGCGTCTCCAATAAATAACAGACTATAATATGTATATGCATGACCACATATAAATGTAAACGTACATAGACGCATAAAAATTAGATAAAAAAAAGATTAAAAAAAAATAGTGAATCAATAAATAAATAAACAAACAAATGGTGTAGAGAGAAGAGAAACCAACTATTTAATCCAAACACCTTGTTAACAAGATGTAACCATTTCTCTACTCTCGGGATCTCCCGTGAGAACCAACTTCGTGCAATAATAAGTCTGGCTAAAAACATTGTTTTAGTTAAAAGGGTCTTTCTGTAACTGGAACAGTTAACGTTAGATAGATCCCCTAATATCAAACATTCTATCAGAAATGGAACCTGAACCTTCGTTCTTTGTAGAATATATTTATAAATAGACGTCCAAAATTCTTTTAGTTCTGGACAAAATTACACTTATCTTAATGCAGATATTGCAGCAACCGGATCTCAGCCAAGAACCACACCACACACAACAATGTCAGCAGAAAGTCTAGCCAATCGCCTGCAACCTGATGCAGGCATGTTCGTGACAGGTAGTGAAAAAGCACGTCAGGAAGAATTGTCTGGAACCCAGATATGAAGGGCCGTTCCAGATCATCCTGGTGACACCCACCTCTGTGAAACTCTAGGGGAAATCAACATGGATACATGCTTCCTACTGCAAAAGGGTGGAGCCTCCCTCCTCCTCCCTCTGATACTGCATATCCTTTTTATGTTTGCCTTGGGGGACCCTATCCATAAGAAACAGAAATGCTGGTCCTACTTCGACAAAGGCTCCCCCACAACATTGTGGGTGAATCTAACTCAAACTGTTAATACCTGGGCATTTCATTACTGTGATATTGTTGATTGCAAATACGCCCGAGCCCCGGTAACAGGTGGGGACTGGGTACAGTTTTATTTGTGTGTGAGAAGGTCAGGGAATGATAATTGTCACCATTGGACAGACGAAGCCTGGAATACTGGGGATGATTGGGGATATAGACCCCAGAGTCTTTGTCCAGATCTGACAGTAAAAAGAAATCTTTGCGAAGGAGAATGACAATCACAGCCCCTCACACACCTCATTGCATATGTCCCCAGTGGAAGAAAGTAGGGGGGTGTGGGCAACTGGTACTCAACCAGGATAACCCCCAGAGGGGGGATCTCGGCAAGTATGTCCTCGGGTTGTATGTGTCAAAGTCAAATGGGGTGAACCCTCGGTTGGGGTGGCTAGAGCTGAAAGACATACAGACTAGTCCCACTCTGAGCGCCCCCACAGTCACCCCCACAATTGGAGGCTGCTCAGCATTGGCTGAAGTGATAAAACATGTATTCAATGCTATTTACCCTTACAAATATATATCAGCTTTGCAAGTACTTATGCAGCTGTGCAGCATGTCTAAGATGGAGCTTACAACCTGGTACATCTTGGTACAGATTCGACCCCCCCCTATCCAGGACCCTGCGGTGGATTAATCATGACGCGTGACTAGAAGAACCAAAGAATATGAGTTTAATGCTTATCAGCTTGCTGGGGAAACTAAACTCCTCACCTTTTCTACTGTGTGTATATGCTTTTAATACATGGAGAGAGCCCAGATTACTTCAGCGCCTTGAACATACAGGGAGACTCCAAACTGACCTCAGTGTCCGTCTTGAGTTTTTTACCATGTGCACAAACGTTCTTTTAATTTGGACAAATTACCTGACCTTCTTGAGGACCCCTTGTGTCCTCCTCAACAATAGAACAGTCCTATCCCTGTCTGTTATGCAGGCAATATTAGGACATGTTCTAATTTTTTGCAGACATACGGAAATGAAACACACACAGAGTAATTTCTGTTTTTTTGCAGTCCCATTGAAGTGAATGGTTCTACACACAGACAGCAAAAAAAAAAAAAAAAAAAAAAATGAAACGGATCTCTATTAAATAAAAAGGATCCGGTGGTGATCTGGTCACTTTCTGGCATAATGTCGGGTTTCGGACAGACAAATAGCAGTTTTTATGGCATTTATGCCAGATTAGGCTGTCGAGATCATCTCTAACAGAGATGTAAAAACTGCCTAACTGTGCGCTGTCTCAACCTGAAAGAGAAAAACTGTTGCAGGAATAAACCCTTACTGCTTTTTCTACCATTGTCTGTAAAGCCACCAATAAAGGGTCATTTCAGTTTATTTTTAATATAGTGTAATGACAGGGGTGTAAAATATTTTGGTAATATACTTCAAGAAAAGATGCTTTTTTAACTGGGGTGTGAACTTTGCTAAGGAGATTATGGGTTAGATTAATCATGAGAGGAATATCTGAAGTCGGTTTCGCTTGAGTCTGCGTTGGCGTACCGTACTTTATGCCACATTTATCAATTGTCTCATGTTGTTTGATAAATTTGTCTTATCCTTAAACCTAACACTTTTGTCTAGGAAACCTACTAGTTCTCCTACTTCACCTTCCTACTGGAGTGAGACTGTGACCATTTTTGCAACTTTTTAAAAAAGTCTCAGTGATAAATCTGGAGTGAAACTCATTAATACCCACTTCAAAACTGGAGTGAGTGGTGCAAAAATGCAAAAAGTTTCAATTTTTGTGCAAATGAGCCCAAAAAGTCACAATAGGCCCATGTTGCAACTTTTTGAAGACAGAATTCTGGAGTAAAGGCATGACAAATCAGGGCCTATGTCTTTAGTCTTCAGTTCTATGTCTTTAGCCTTCAGTTCTACTGAGCGCTGAAGATGCCTGTATATAACATACACAGACTTTAGACCTGCCTTTTGTCACTAACCCAATCCCTGACTATGTTCCTTTGCCCTATCACTGCCCAGCATCCTGCCTATCAGGCATCTTCAGTGTGCAGTAGAATACTGAAGGCATACTCTCCATAACAACGTTCAGTTAGAACTAAGCTATGAAGAGCCTTTACAGACAGTTTTCTGGTAAAAAGAATCATCTTTACCTTATAAAGTATACTTCAAAATGTTAAGCATTATTGTCCCTACACTATATTAAAAATAAACTGAAACAACTGTTGCATTTTAAGGATTCTTCTGTAAAAGCAAAGTCTGTTTTGGTAGATGTGTGTTTGGGATTATGGCGTCATTCTGATGATTTATTTATGATATGCTCTTTTATCTGAATGTTTTGTGAGTATAACAAAATACTGTTCTTAGAGAAGCTGGTGTGATTTAGTTAGTTTTCACTAAGTTGTCATTTTTGAAACACATGTCAAAGATGGTTATAGGCAGTTCTTATACAAGTAATATCTTTATTTTGGATCATAAGCACTCATTACAGTTTATTTATATCCCATTCTAATTGAGAAAGCCAGTTATATAACTAGTGAAACATCTTCAAGAAAAAAAAAAAAAAAAAAAAAAAAAAAATATATATATATATATATATATATATATATATATATATATATATATATATAACAAGTCCAATTGCTCTGACATTACTACTGATATACCATGACCTGGATGATTGAGAACCTTCACAGACGCACATGGAGAACAGAGAGTTTTTTTTCCCTCAAGTATTGTTACATCACAATACTTTAGAAATAAATGTGTGTTAATAATATGACCACAATTAAATAAATCTCAAGTTTACAATTTACAGATTAATATGGCAACACATTTTGCACAGTTTTAGTAATCTTGCGCATGTGCCGTTATTGCAACTATCAGGGCACGCAGGATGATCTAAAAACAAATTGATTCAATGAATTTGTTAGCCCTGTGTGCACAAATTTGACTGCATATGCACAATCCTTGATGTGTTTGAGTAGCCAGATCATTTATGAATTGACAATACTCGTAGTAACAGTGCATGCACAAGATATCATGGCCATGTGAGATGTACGGCCATGTCAATTTGCTGACACATTAGGTATTCTTCTGTAGGGAGACGCTCCCTCACGGATGTAAAATTCATTTTAATGTGCAAATCGATTCATTTGATTCAATTGATTCGCTCATCACTAGTATAGACACTTTCATATACAGTGTAAGAAAATTTCATGTCTCTGTATCAAGGAAACAGATTGTAAAATAAGAAGCTATCATACTATATGTAATACATCACATTCATTCATAGCTTAATGAGATTCTTCTTACGTATCACGTATTACTGAAGGTAGACAAAAAAGGAAAACAAGAAATATTATTTTTTACTTTGATAACATACATTCACATCCCAAGACATTGGAGATGAGCTGGAGTGACCCACAAATGAATCCCAATTACAATCCTCACAGTCAACATTTCATGACTTTTACATTTCTGGATCATGCGATGATTTACCAGCACCCTACTTGATAAGCAGGCGCAATTCATACATGGTGCCCATAGAGATATGCAGAAGAAACACATGCATTAACTAAATCCACGAAAACGGACCCAGCTGGAATCATGGCTCAAAATGTTGCCATTTAGTCATGGCTCGATCAATTAAGATGGAACACAGTACGTGGATGTACTTCTGGATTTAAACAGTGGGAGTGACAACCATCACACATACTATGCACAGGCATTATGATATTGTAACTAGAACTGACTGGACCCCACAAATTTTTGAACCCCCACCCACCCCGCAAGTTCTTAGTAACCCCCACTCCTGTGGCTAGTTAATAACATCATTATCTCAGAAGAGACCCAGGAGCCCCTCTGTCTGTTTCCTACACATATATACTGTATGTCACATCACTGTACTGTCACTGTATATAACGTCATTTTAAAATCGTGTTGAGGGGACTCTGACAAAATCTTTGATTCCGTCTCCTAGGTGGGCCCCTCCCGAGTTCAGGCCCCAAAGCAGCCGCTTCCCCTGCTTGCCCTATAGCTACGCCCCTAGTCCTATTCTATTTACTGTTACACTGCAAGAGGGTGAAATTGGGTTCATAATGTGTTGTACATGTCCTATTCTGATCCTTTTTATGGACAAGAATGGGCATTTCTCTTGATGGAAGTGAGAAAAATGCAGAATGCACATGGAAGGTAATCGTGTTTTGCGGATCTGTGGATTACAGACCAAAATATGGATACGGTCATGTGCAGGAGGCCTTACTAACATCGTGGAAATGATCTAGAGAAGAAAATTTGTTTACATTGGTTTAATTCCAAACTGACACTTTGAATGAGCAGATTCACTCACCAAATTTCTTCTCTCTAACATAGTTTTCCTGTTTTCTCTGGCCTCTTACTTATCACCTTTTACCTCTGTGGATTGTTTTTCTTTGCCTTTCTGATTCCTGATTGCCTACTATGTCATTGACTAACATGTTGTCTATGCTGAACTTTCCCCATCAGTACATTTTTTCCCAAAGGTGTAACTGGTAACTCCAGGGCTCCAATACAAAATCTGTAATAGGTCAAACAACAACGCGTCAGTTATGGTATCCTCTTGGTATCTTCTCAGCATCTTCAACACTACCAGTGCTAGGCCCCTACCAAGTTCCTTTAAGATTTTAAACTGTTTATAACACATGCAAAACTACACTTACCAGAGCTTCCATCTCTTGGTACTGAACGTGTCCCTTATAAGGATAAGATGTGCCCTGTGATAAAAAAAAAAAAAAAAGAAAAAGCCAATTTATACAGTTATACATTTAATAATCTGTTGTTCATAAGACAAGGCAAATAAGAGAGGGCAGAAAACCAATACCCTAATTTTTCTAATATGTTAGACAAAGAAAATAGTGTTTTACAGTTTGGCCTTTGAACCTTGAACATTTTTATTCTTTTACATTTTCTTATAATTGACTTGTCAAATAGGTTGCTATCCGTAGGCTTTATAGTACTACACAAAGTATCATGACCTTCTAAAAACTCAGCCCCAGGTAAAAATGGAATCACAGGTGACCTGAAAACACTCAAGTAACTCAGCCACAAATATCACTTCTTGACTTAAATTATTAATGGCTGTCACCGGAGAATACGAACATTTATAATGTGCAGAATTTGGTATGTAGAAACAGTGCTAACAAATCCATAGCCAACATTGCCTGGAACATTCTACAAGGAACCTTGCACTGTTCAAGTCACACTGTCTATAAATATATCATGCTTTCTGCAGGTTAGGATAGTGTTTTCTGCAGGGATTTATCATGTAGTGTCACTAGTGAGAGACGAGAATACCAAGTGTCTAGCATGCCTAAATTTGTCTTCTACGTTTGTAACACAACTCTTTATTGTAAAACCACGGTTAAAGGCAGTCAGCCACGATCTCACAGTATAATGGCTTTCAGGATACATTAATTGTAAGGTGCTCACTAAATATTAATACATATGATGGATAGTACTGATAGTGGATTTTCTCCCTATTGCGTTAAATAGCTATTTTATTATTTCCATAATTGACAGTCATTCTGCAGCTTTCAGACAGCAGATAGAAGACAAAAGAAAAAGGCGACAACCAGAAGCATTGCACGTATTCTTTCTAGAAATTGGCTACAGAGAAAGTGTTCATTGAATGCACAACTATTGTTTGCACATTGCATTCATTTGCATCATAAAGCTGAAATGAAGTAAAAAACAGTTCATTTTTTTACACCCTGCCTTCCTGGAGCCATAACTTTTTTATGTTTCCGATCACATAGCTGCATGAGGGATTGTTTTTGTGGGACAAGTTGTAATTTCCGACAGCACAATTTAATATTGCATATAATGTAGTGTAAAGCTAGACAAAAATCCAAATGGGGTGGAATTGGAGAAAAATAACAATTTCACCAGTTTTATGGGTTTTCTTTTTACTGCGTTCTCTATGCAGTAAAACTGACCCATGCCCTTCATTCTCTGCATCAGTACAATTACAACGATACCATATTTATATTGTTTTTCTTGTATTTTAATATTGAAAAAAACTTAAAAACTTTAGAAAAAAAATTATTTTTTTTCCATTCCATATTCTGACACCTATTACTTTTTTGTCTAAGGAGCTGTGTGAAGATTCATTTTTAGCAGGGCAATCTGTAGTTTTCATTGATGCCATTTTGGAGTGCATATGACTTTTTAATCACTTTTTATTCAATTTTCTTTTGAGGGAGGTGAAGCGACAAAAAGAATAGCGAGTCCACTACTTTGATTTTTATTGACGGTATGGGATAAATGTAGAGATGAGCGAGCATACTTGTCCGAGCTTGGTGCTCGTTCGAGTATTAGGGTACTCGTAAGTGCTCGCTGCTCGGACGAGTATCTCGCCATGCTCAAGGAAATGGCAACTTCCGCATTGTGCTTTTTTGGCGCCTATAAACACAGCCAATCACAAGCCAGGAGACTCTGCGGTACACCCAGCATCACGTGGGGCCCTTACATGTCGATAGCAGGGGTTGGCTGGCCTGATCAGGTGACCCTGGAATACACTACTGACTGGCCGCGGTGTTCGGCTCAGATGCCGTCTGGATGTCGTTAGGGATAGAGCTGCTGTGTTTCAGGGACAGTGTTAGGGCCTGCATTTAGTTCTCTGTTAGGCAGGAATCACCCACAAAGAACCCAACAGCCCTTCTAAGGGCTAGAAGACATTTTTTTTGTCTCCTGGCTTGGCTGGCTGGCTGGCACTAGTAGTGCAGCTATCGCCATATATAACTCCCCTTTTTTTTTAATGTTATATCTCAGTGATACAAATCCATTGCACACAGCAGTGTGGAACCATTCTGTGTGTCACAGTTCAGTACACTCACTATTTTCTGTCCAGGTGACACTTTCTGTACGTCACTGAATACAACCAAGTCTTTTGCTGCCTGTCACGTGTATAGCTTGATCCCAAAAATCTCTGTGCGACATTTGTCTGGGTCGCAGTCTAAATAGCCACCGTCAGTAGGGTGTCAGTTAGCTCTACGATAGTTTCTGCACGTCACGTTCCAAAAAAAAAACAAAAATCCAAAACAAAATATATAAAAAAAATTAGTTTTTTTGTTGTTTTAGCTCAGTGATACAAATCAATTTCACACAGCTGCGTGTAACCTTTCTGTGTGTCACATTTCAGCACAGTCACTCCAATCCGTATTTTCTGTCCAGGTGACACTTTCTGTACGTCACTGAATACAACCAAGTCATTTGCTGCCTGTCACGTATATAGCTTGATCCTAAAAATCTCTGTGCGACATTTGTCTGGGTCGCAGTCTAAATAGCCACCAATAACAGGGTGTGAGTTAGGTCTCCGATAGTTCCTGCACGTCACGTTCCCAAAAAAACAAAACTACAAAAAAAATATAGAAAACAAAATATATAAAAAAAAATTAGTTTTTTTGTTGTTTTAGCTCAGTGATACAAATCCATTTCACACAGCTGCGTGGAACCTTTCTGTGTGTCACAGTTCAGCACAGTCACTCCAATCCATATTTTCTGTCCAGGTGACACTTTCTGTACGTCACTGAATACAACCAAGTCTTTTGCTGCCTGTCACGTATATAGCTTGATCCCAAAAATCTCTGTGCGACATTTGTCTGGGTCGCAGTCTAAATAGCCACCGTTAACAGGGTGTGAGTTAGGTCTACGATAGTTCCTGCACGTCACGTTCCCAAAAAAACAAAACTACAAAAAAAATATAGAAAACAAAATATATAAAAAAAATTAGTTGTATTTGTTGTTTTAGCTCAGTGATACAAATCCATTTCACACAGCTGCGTGTAACCTTTCTGTGTGTCACAGTTCAGCACACTCACTCCAATCCATATTTTCTGTCCAGGTGACACTTTCTGTACGTCACTGAATACAACCAAGTCATTTGCTGCCTGTCACGTATATAGCTTGATCCTAAAAATCTCTGTGCAACATTTGTCTGGGTCGCAGTCTAAATAGCCACCATTAACAGGGTGTGAGTTTGGTCTCCGATAGTTCCTGCACGTCACGTTCCCAAAATAACAAAACTACAAAAAAAATATAGAAAACAAAATATATAAAAAAAAATAGTTTTTTTGTTGTTTTAGCTCAGTGATACAAATCCATTTCACATAGCTGCGTGTAAACTTTCTGTGTGTCACAGTTCAGCACAGTCACTCCAATCCGTATTTTCTGTCCAGGTGACACTTTCTGTACGTCACTGAATACAACCAAGTCTTTTGCTGCCTGTCACGTATATAGCTTGATCCCAAAAATCTCTGTGCGACATTTGTCTGGGTCGCAGTCTAAATAGCCACCGTTAACAGGGTGTGAGTTAGGTCTCCGATAGTTCCTGCACGTCACGTTCCCAAAAAAACAAAATTACAAAAAAAATATAGAAAACAAAATATATAAAAAAATTAGTTGTATTTGTTGTTTTAGCTCAGTGATACAAATCCATTTCACACAGCTGCGTGTAACCTTTCTGTGTGTCACAGTTCAGCACAGTCACTCCAATCCGTATTTTCTGTCCAGGTGACACTTTCTGTACGTCACTGAATACAACCAAGTCTTTTGCTGCAACTTATATAGCTTGATCCTAAAAATCTCTGTGCGACATTTGTCTGGGTCGCAGTCTAAATAGCCACCATTAACAGGGTGTGAGTTAGGTCTACGATAGTTCCTGCACGTCACGTTACCAAAAAAACAAAACTACAAAAAAAATATAGAAAACAAAATATATTAAAAAAATTAGTTGTATTTGTTGTTTTAGCTCAGTGATACAAATCCATTTCACACAGCTGCGTGGAACCTTTCTGTGTGTCACAGTTCAGCACACTCACTCCAATCCGTATTTTCTGTCCCGGTGACACTTTCTGTACGTCACTGAATACAACCTAGTCATTTGCTGCCTGTCACGTATATAGCTTGATCCTAAAAATCTCTGAGACATTTGTCTGGGTCGCAGTCTAAATAGCCACCGTTAAAAGGGTGTGAGTTAGGTCTCCGATACTTCCTGCACGTCACGTTCCCAAAAAAACAAAACTACAAAAAAAATATAGAAAACAAAATATATAAAAAAAATAGTTTTTTGTTGTTTTAGCTCAGTGATACAAATCCATTTCACACAGCTGCGTGGAACCTTTCTGTGTGTCACAGTTCAGCACAGTCACTCCAATCCGTATTTTCTGTCCAGGTGACACTTTCTGTACGTCACTGAATACAACCAAGTCTTTTGCTGCCTGTCACGTATATAGCTTGATCCCAAAAATCTCTGTGCGACATTTGTCTGGGTCGCAGTCTAAATAGCCACCGTTAACAGGGTGTGAGTTAGGTCTCCGATACTTCCTGCACGTCACGTTCCCAAAAAAACAAAACTACAAAAAAATATAGAAAACAAAATATATTTAAAAAAATTAGTTTTTTTGTTGTTTTAGCTCAGTGATACAAATCCATTTCACACAGCTGCGTGGAACCTTTCTGTGTGTCACAGTTCAGCACACTCACTCCAATCCGTATTTTCTGTCCAGGTGACACTTTCTGTATGTCACTGAATACAACCAAGTCTTTTGCTGCCTGTCACGTATATAGCTTGATCCCAAAAATCTCTGTGCGACATTTGTCTGGGTCGCAGTCTAAATAGCCACCGTTAACAGGGTGTGAGTTAGGTCTACGATAGTTCCTGCACGTCACGTTCCCAAAAAAACAAAACTACAAAAAAATATAGAAAACAAAATATATACAAAAAAATTAGTTGTATTTGTTATTGTAGCTCAGTGATACACATCCATTTCACACAGCTGCGTGTAACCTTTCTGTGTGTCACAGTTCAGCACACTCACTCCAATCCATATTTTCTGTCCAGGTGACACTTTCTGTACGTCACTGAATACAACCAAGTCATTTGCTGCCTGTCACGTATATAGCTTGATCCTAAAAATCTCTGTGCAACATTTGTCTGGGTCGCAGTCTAAATAGCCACAATTAACAGGGTGTGAGTTAGGTCTCCGATAGTTCCTGCACGTCACGTTCCCAAAAAACAAAACTACAAAAAAATATAGAAAACAAAATATATAAAAAAAATTAGTTTTTTTGTTGTTTTAGCTCAGTGATACAAATCCATTTCACACAGCTGCGTGTAACCTTTCTGTGTGTCACAGTTCAGCACACTCACTCCAATCCGTATTTTCTGTCCAGGTGACACTTTCTGTACGTCACTGAATACAACCAAGTCATTTGCTGCCTGTCACGTATATAGCTTGATCCCAAAAATCTCTGTGCGACATTTGTCTGGGTCGCAGTCTAAATAGCCACCGTTAACAGGGTGTGAGTTAGGTCTCCGATAGTTCCTGCACGTCACGTTCCCAAAAAAACAAAACTACAAAAAAATATAGAAAACAAAATATATAAAAAAAATTAGTTGTATTTGTTGTTTTAGCTCAGTGATACAAATCCATTTCACACAGCTGCGTGTAACCTTTCTGTGTGTCACAGTTCAGCACACTCACTCCAATCCGTATTTTCTGTCCAGGTGACACTTTCTGTACGTCACTGAATACAACCAAGTCATTTGCTTGCTGTCACGTTATATAGCTTGATCCCTAAAAATCTCTGTGCGACATTTGTCTGGGTCGCAGTCTAAATAGCCACCATTAACAGGGTGTGAGTTAGGTCTACGATAGTTCCTGCACGTCACGTTCCAAAAAAACAAAACTACAAAAAAAATATAGAAAACAAAATATATAAAAAAATTAGTTGTATTTGTTGTTTTAGCTCAGTGATACAAATCCATTTCACACAGCTGCGTGTAACCTTTCTGTGTGTCACAGTTCAGCACACTCACTCCAATCCGTATTTTCTGTCCAGGTGACACTTTCTGTACGTCACTGAATACAACCAAGTCATTTGCTGCCTGTCACGTATATAGCTTGATCCTAAAAATCTCTGTGCGACATTTGTCTGGGTCGCAGTCTAAATAGCCACCGTTAACAGGGTGTGAGTTAGGTCTCCGATAGTTCCTGCACGTCACGTTCCCAAAAAAACAAAACTACAAAAAAAATATAGAAAACAAAATATATAAAAAAAATTAGTTTTTTTGTTGTTTTAGCTCAGTGATACAAATCCATTTCACACAGCTGCGTGTAACCTTTCTGTGTGTCACAGTTCAGCACACTCACTCCAATCCGTATTTTCTGTCCAGGTGACACTTTCTGTACGTCACTGAATACAACCAAGTCATTTGCTGCCTGTCACGTATATAGCTTGATCCTAAAAATCTCTGTGCGACATTTGTCTGGGTCGCAGTCTAAATAGCCACCGTTAACAGGGTGTGAGTTAGGTCTACGATAGTTCCTGCACGTCACGTTCCCAAAAAAACAAAACTACAAAAAAAATATAGAAAACAAAATATATAAAAAAAATTAGTTTTTTTGTTGTTTTAGCTCAGTGATACAAATCCATTTCACACAGCTGCGTGTAACCTTTCTGTGTGTCACAGTTCAGCACACTCACTCCAATCCGTATTTTCTGTCCAGGTGACACTTTCTGTACGTCACTGAATACAACCAAGTCATTTGCTGCCTGTCACGTATATAGCTTGATCCAAAAATCTCTGTGCGACATTTGTCTGGGTCGCAGTCTAAATAGCCACCGTTAACAGGGTGTGAGTTAGGTCTACGATAGTTCCTGCACGTCACGTTCCCAAAAAAACAAAACTATAAAAAAAATATAGAAAACAAAATATATAAAAAAATTAGTTTTTTTGTTGTTTTAGCTCAGTGATAAAAATCCATTTCACACAGCTGCGTGGAACCTTTCTGTGTGTCACAGTTCAGTACACTCACTACAATCCGGATTTTCTGTCCAGGTGACACTTTCTGTACGTCACTTAATTAAACCAGACTGAACAAGTTTGTGGGTTTCAGTACACCAGGCCCGTTTATTTTATTTTTTTATATATATAATACACTTATATACAGAAAATGTTGAACCCCAGGGCTAAGGGTTGAGGACGAGGGCGTGGTCATTCAATTATTGCAGGGGGAAGAGGCCGTGGTCCTGGGCAGGGTGAGACAGTACCTGCTGATGAGGGAGCTGTGGAACGCCGCAGTGCTACACTCCCTAGCTTCATGTCTCAACTTACAGGGACACGTGGTAGAGGACTGTTGAAACCACAACAGTGTGAACAGCTCATCTCGTGGATTGCGGATAATGCTTCAAGTAATTTGTCCACCAGTCAGTCTTCCACGCAGTCCATCCACGTTACCCAAGGGAGCACTCCTCTGGCTCCTCCACCTAAACCTCCATCCCCTCAGTCTGCCCCCTCCCAGGAAAATTTGGAATGCGATCCAGCATACTCTCAGGAACTGTTTTCTGGACCCTTCCCAGAGTCACAAACCACTTCTCAGGTTGCTGCTGACCTCATTCCCGATGCCCAAGTTTTCCAACTGTCGCAGTCTGTGGGTGATGATGATGTTGATGATGATGACAATGTTGAGTTAGTGGAAGAAGTTTGTAAAGAGGTGTCAGACGATGAGGAGACACGGTTGTCAGACAGTGGTGAAGTTGTTGTAAGGGGAGGAATTCCGAGAGGGGAGCAGACTGAGGAATCGGAGGATGACGAGGTGACTGACCCAAGCTGGGTTGATATGCCGAGTGAAGACAGTGCTTCTGAGGCGGAGGCGAGTGCTGCACCAGAACAGGTTGTAAGAGGCAGTGGTGTGGCCAGAGGGAGAAGCAGGGCCAGAGCTGGTGCATCAGCAGCAACTGTTTCACGTAGTGAAGCTCCTGTGGCGAGGCCTAGATGTTCGCAAGTCTGGAGGTTCTTTAAAGAAAGTGAGGATGACCGACGGACTGTGGTGTGCAACCTGTGCCACACCAGGATCAGCAGGGGTGCCACCACTACTAGCCTAACCACCACCAGCATGCGCAGGCATATGAGTGCTAAACACCCCACTCAATGGAACCAAGGCCGTTCACCACCTCCAGCGGATCACACTGCTGCTCCTTCCCCTGTGTCACTCGCTGCCTCTGCTAGTCAACCCCCTGCATCACTCGCTGCCTCTGCTAGTCAACCCCCTGCCCAGGACCCCGGCATGAGCGCCTCCCGCCGGAGAACCACACCTTCGCCTCCACAATCCTCCACAGCATCCACCAATGTGTCCCAGCGCAGCGTTCAGCTGTCTTTACAGCAGACGCTGGAGCGCAAGAGGAAATACAGTTCCACCCACCCACATGCCCAAGCCCTCAACGTCCACATCTCCAAATTGCTTAGCCTGGAGATGCTGCCCTATAGGCTGGTAGAGACCGAGGCCTTTCGCAATCTCATGGCGGTGGCTGCCCCTCGGTATTCGGTCCCCTGCCGCCACTATTTTTCCCGATGTGCCATCCCAGCCCTACACCAGCACGTGTCACTGAACATCATCCGTGCCCTGACCAACGCTGTTCTGAGAAGGTCCACCTAACCACGGACACGTGGACAAGTGCTGCCGGGCAGGGACACTATATCTCACTGACGGCACATTGGGTTAACTTGGTGGAGGCTGGGACCGAGAATGACCCTGGGGCCGCTCATGTACTGCCCACACCGAGGATTGCGGGGCCTACCTCGGTCACGGTCTCTCAGACGTACTATGCCTCCTCCTCCTCCGACCCCTCCTCCTCCTCCACCGAATGCGGTTCTCAAACTGCTGAGCTTAGGTGACAAAAGGCACACCGCCTAAGAGCTGTTACAGGGCATCACGGCGCAGACCGATGTGTGGCTGGCACCGCTGAACCTCAAGCCAGGCATGGTTGTGTGTGACAACGGGCGTAACCTGGTGGCGGCTCTGCAACTCGGCAGACTGACACATGTGCCATGCCTGGCCCACGTGTTCAATCTCATAGTTCAGCGGTTCCTCAAGACATACCCCAATCTGTCTGATTTGCTCACCAAGGTGCGCCGCATCTGTGCGCATTTCCGCAAGTCGACCACAGATGCTGCCACTCTCAGGGCAGCGCAGCGCCGCCTACAACTGCCCGCTCACCGACTGTTGTGCGACGTGCCCACGAGATGGAATTCGACATTAAACATGTTATCCAGAGTTTACCAGCAGCGCAGAGCGATTGTAGACTGCCAGATGTCAACTTCCACCAGAACTGGTAGTCAGGTCAGTCAGATTCCTCAAGTCTACAATGAGGAGTGGACGTGGATGTCTGATATCTGCCAGGTGTTGAGCAACTTTGAGGAGTCAACACAGATGGTCAGCGGCGATGCCGCCATTATCAGCCTCACCATCCCGCTGCTTTGCCTGTTGAAAAACTCACTGCTCAGCATCAAGTCGGATGCTTTGCGCTTGTCACAAGAGACGGTGGAGGAAGATATGTCGTTTGATAGCCAGAGCACCCTCCGGTCTGTTTCTCAGCGCGTATCGGAGGAGGGGGATGAGGATGAGGAGGAATAGGAGGAGAATGTCTGCGAGACAGAAGAGGGTACCAGTGCTCAGTCCTTAACTCTTGAGCGTGTATGGGCTGAAGAGGAGGATGGGAGGGAGGAGGAAATGGAGAGTCAGGCCAGTGAGGAGAGGGAATTCTTGCGTGTTGGGACTCTGGCGCACATGGCAGACTTCATGTTAGGCTGCCTATCCCGTGACCCTCACGTTAGAAGAATTTTTCAAACACCGATTACTGGGTGTTCACTCTCCTGGACCCACGGTACAAGCAGAACCTTTCCACTCTCATCCCTGCAGAGGAAAGGAGTATGAGAGTGAATAGATATCAACAGGCCCTGGTGCACAAGCTGAAACAATTCTTCCCATCTGATGCCGCTAGCGGCAGAGGGCATGGTTCTGTGGGCCAAGTAGCGGGGGAGAGGAGGCGAGCAGGCAGCTTGTCCAGCACTGGCAGGGGAACGCTCTCAAGGCCTTTGCCAGTTTTATGTCACCCCAGCAAGACACTGTCACCTGTCCCCAGTCTAGGCAGAGTAGGGGGGAGCTGTACAGAAAGATGGTGAGGGAGTACCTAGCTGACCATACCAACGTCCGTAGCGATCACTCTGCTCCATACAACTACTGGGTTTCAAAGCTGGACACGTGGTCTGAACTGGCGCTGTACGCCTTGGAGGTGCTGGCCTGCCCTGCCGCTAGCATGCTGTCAGAGCGGGTATTCAGTGCAGCTGGTGGCGTCATCACCGATGAGCGTACACGCCTGTCAACTGACAGCGCTGACAGGCTGATGCTTATTAAAATGAACAAAGCCTGGATTTCACCGGAATTCAAATCTCCTCCGGGGGAAAGCAGCTAAAATTTAACATTACTTATGTATCCGATTCCTCTTCTCTACTCCTCCTACTCCTCCTCCATATCGTCATCTATTTTTCAGAGGTCCAACTGGCACTCTTTTACCACAATATTTCAGGAGGCCCCTAACAGCCCTCTCTTCAAACAATTTTTCAGAGGTCACCTACAGGCCCTCTCTCCAAACAATTT
>ONZH01031019.1:0-14871 GCA_900303285.1 Rhinella marina
GCGAGTCAACCCCCTGCCCAGGATCCCGGCAGGAGCGCCTCCCGCCCTACAACCACCCCTTCACCTCCACGATCCTCCACAACCTCCACCAATTTGTCCCAGTGCAGCGTTCAGCTGTCTTTGCAGCAGACATTTGAGCGCAAATACAATTCCAGCCACCCACATGCACAAGCCCTAAACTTCCACATCTCCAAATTGTTGAGCCTGGAGATGCTGCCCTATAGACTGGTAGAGACTGAGGCTTTCCGCAACTTGATGGCGGTGGCTGTCGCTCGGTACTTGGTCCCCAGCCGCCAATATTTTTCCCGATGTGCCGTCCCAGCCCTACACCAGCACGTGTCAGAGAACATCATCCGTGCCCTGACCAACGCAGTTACTGAGAAGGTCCACCTAACCATGGACACGTGGACAAGTGCTGGCGGGCAGGGACACTATATCTCACTGATGGCACATTGGGTTAACTTGGTGGAGGCTGGGACCGAGTCTGACCCTGGGGCCGCTCATGTGCTGCCCACACCAAGGATTGCGGGGTCTGC
The DNA here is from genome assembly GCA_900303285.1 of Rhinella marina. Classification (NCBI taxonomy): domain Eukaryota; kingdom Metazoa; phylum Chordata; class Amphibia; order Anura; family Bufonidae; genus Rhinella; species Rhinella marina. Next base: position 537 of record ONZH01031019.1, read on the forward strand.
CTCGGTCACAGTTTCTCAGGCTTATTATGCCTCTTCCTCCAACCCCTCCTCCTCCTTTCAATTACCATCCGTGAGCACGGCGCCTTCAGTCGGTAGCTCCAGGCGCAGGTGCACTGCTGTGGGTAAGCGCCAACAGGCAGTGCTGAAACTGCTGAGCTTAGGCGACAAGAGGCACACCGCCCAAGAGCTGTTACGGGGCATCACGGCGCAGACCGATCTTTGGCTGGCGCCGCTGAACCTCAAACCAGGCATGGTTGTGTGTGACAACGGGCATAACCTCGTGGCGGCTCTGAAACTCGGCAGACTCACACATGTGCCATGCCTGGCCCACGTGTTCAATCTTGTGGTTCAGCGGTTCCTCAAGACCTACCCCAATTTGTCTGAATTGCTCACCAAGGTGCGACGCATCTGTGCGTATTTCCGTAAGTCAACCACAGATGCTGCCACCCTCAGGGCAGTGCAACGGTGCTTACAACTGCCATCTCACCGACTTTTGTGCGACGTGCCCACGCGATGGAATTCCACATTACACATGTTAGCCAGGGTTTACCAGCAGCGCAGATCCATTGTAGACTGCCAGATGACAACTTCCACGAGAACTGGTAGTCAGGCTAGTCAGCTTCCTCAAGTCTACAATGAGGAGTGGACGTGGATGTCTGGTATCTGTCAGGTGTTAAGCCACTTTGATGAGTCAACACAGATGGTCAGCGGCGAGCAGCCATTATCAGCGTCACCATCCTGCTTCTTGGTCTGCTGAAAAAGTCACTGCTCAGCATGAAGTCAGAGGCTTTGCTCTTCTCACAGGAGATGGGGGAAGACGATAAGTTGCTTGATAGCCAGTGCACCCTCAGTTCTGTTTCTCAGCGCGTATTGGAGGAGGAGGAGGAGGAGGAAGAGGAGGAGACTGTTGGCGAGACTGAAGAGGGTACCTATGCTCATTCCTTCTTATCTGTTGAGCGTGTATGGGCTGAAGAGGAGGAGTTGGAGGAGGAGGAGGAAATGGAGAGTCAGCCTACTGAGGAAAGGGAATTCTTGCGTGTTGGGACTCTTGCGCATATGGCTGACTTCATGTTAGGCTGCCTTTCCCGTGACCCTCGCGTTAAAAACATTTGTGCCAACACCGATTACTGGGTGTTCACCCTCCTGGAGCCCCGGTACAAGCAGAACTTTTCCACTCTCATTCCTGTAGAGGAAAGGAGTACGAGTGAGGAGGAGGAGTGAATCAATATCAACAGGCCCTGGTGCACAAGCTGAAACTATCCTTCCCATCTAACACCACTAGCGGCAGAGGACGTGGTTCTGTGGGCCAACTAGCGGGGGAGAGGAGGCGAGAACGCAGCTTGTTAAGCGCTGGAAGGGGAACACTCTCCAAGGCCTTTGACAGTTTTATGTCACCCCAGCAAGTCTATGTCACCCAGTCTAGGCAGAGTAGGGGGGAGCTGTACAGAAAGATGGTGAGGGAGTACCTAGCTGACCATACCAACGTCCTGCGTGATCACTCTGCTCCATACAACTACTGGGTTGCAAAGCTGGACACGTGGCCCGAACTGGCGCTGTACGCCTTGTAGGTGCTGGCCTGCCCTGCCGCTAGTGTGTTGTCAGAGCGGGTCTTCAGTGCAGCTGGTGGCATCATCACTGATAAGCGTACACGCCTGTCAACTGATAGCACTGACAGGCTGACGCTTATTAAAATGAATAAAGCCTGGATTTCACCGGAATTCAAATCTCCACTGGGGGAAAGCAGCTCAACATGAAGATTCTTCATGTATCCTCTCCTCCTTCTCTTCTTACACAAACGCTGAGCCAACAGGCAATTTTTTTAGAGGGCCAACTGGCTCTCTTTTCAAACAATGTTTAGGGAGGGCCACCTACAGGCCCTCTCTCCAATCAATTTTTTATGAGGGTCAACTACAGACACTCAAAAACAATTTTTTATGAGGGTCAACTACAGACACTCAAAAACAATTTTTCAGGAGGGTCAACTACAGACACTCATAAAATGTTTTTAGGAGAGTCAACTTCAAACAGCCATTTGACTGCAATCTCAGTCTGTCAAAGGCATTGGTGTTGTCACCGCCATGCTGTGACAGGCTACATTTTTGGGTGGTTCACCTGCTACCTCAGTCTAACTTGGTCACTCTGGGTTCACCGCCATGCTGTTTCAGGCTAAATGTTTGGGTGGCTAACCTGCTACCACATCTAACTTGGTCATTTGTTGGTGTCACCGCCATGCTGTGTCAGGCTAAATTTTTGGGTGGCTCACCTGCTACGACATCTAACTTGGTCACTTGGTGGTGTCACTGCCATGCTGTGTCAGGCTAAATTTTTGCGTGGCTCACCTGCTACCTCATTTAACTTGGTTACTCTGTTGTCACTGCCATGCTGTGTCAGGCTAAATTTTTGCGTGGCTCACCTGCTACCTCATTTAACTTGGTCACTCTGTTGTCACCGCCATGCTGTGTCAGGCTAAATTTTTGGGTGGTTCAGCTGCTATCTTAGTCTAACCAAGCCACTCTGGGGTTCACCGCCATGCTGTAAACTGCAATCTCAGTCAAACTATGTAATTTAGGGGTTCACCACCAAGGTGTGCCAGACTACAATTTTAGCGGGTTCACCTGCAATCTCAGTCACAGACTGTCATTCAGGGGTGCACCACCATGCTTTTTCAAACCAATTGTTTCTGAGGGTCACCTCCAGGCACTCACCCACAATTTTTTGGAGGCTCGCCACTACACTGTCGCCAAAATTGTCTTGAGGGTCACCGGAGGCCTCTCCCCCACAACTTCAAGGAGGGTTACTACCCGGCCCTTGCACACAAACATTGTCTTGAGGGGCACTAAAAGGCTCTGCACCCACTTGTGGAGACTAATGGGTGGGTGCAGTGTGCGTCTTAGCCCGTCTGGAATTAGGAAAGCTGGGCACTGTGCTTGGAGGTCTTTGTGTCTGCTGTGGACAGGGTGGGTGTGGAGTGCGCGTTTGCCCGTCTGGGATGGGGAGAGCTAGGCACTGTGCTGGGAGAACTTTGTGTACGCTGTGGACTACTGGGTGGGTGTGGGGAGGGAGACGCTTATGCCTGCGTCTTGGGGTGGGGGATAGGACAGCAGTGCCTGCATGGGCAGTGGTGTCACCCGCAGGCGGTGATGGGTGACAGGTGATGGGCCTAGTTGGGTGCTTTCCTAACATGTGCCAGCGCATGTGCCTTGCCCATCTTGGTCTGGGTCAGCACAATTGTCTTGAGGGTCACCGCCAGGCTGTTGCCCAGAATTTGGCGTAATGGTGCGATTAGGCAGCCCCAGAGGTATCCATGCATGCTGTCCCAGCTGTTTCCTGTCCATTTCCGTGGTGTTTCCATCATTTTCTAAGGTTTCCAGGTTTTCACGCCACCTTCCCTGTGCTGAGCTTTGGTCCCCTGCAAAAAATGCTCGAGTCTCCCATTGACTTTAATGGGGTTCGTTATTCGAAACGAGCACCCGAGCATCGGGAAAAATTTGACTCGAATAACAAGCATCCGAGCATTTTAGTGCTCGCTCATCTCTAATGATGACAAAGATTCTGTATTGCTTGTGGATGTGGGTTGGCTGTGACAGAGGACCAGGAGAAGAAGGACAGATGTGTTCTGATTGTGAATGCTAGCCAGTTGTATTTTCCCAAAGGATCCAGTGATATTGCCTCGTGTGCTGCAATAAGACCTCTGGTACGTATAATTGTGTTTGAACTGCAACTGCTTATTTGAATCCAGCAGATCTTTCACACTGCTGTGATTTTGTTTGGAGAAAAAGTGCCATAGAATAGTTGCTGGTTTTGGGCCTAACCCAGCTACAGCATCAGTGGCCTCGCCAGATCCTAAAGCAGACATGGCCCTGGCTGTTCTTTGGCAGGTATGTGGTCTTTGCTCTTTATTACTACAGCCACCACCCTTCTCCACTAATGTTGCCTCCTGCTCAGCAACCTGATCTTTTATCAAACAGTGAGATATCATGATGGACTTCTAGGCCCCCTCCCCTGCTCTGCCTCGACTGCCACTGTTGCTGCCCTCACCACCAATGGCGTAGCTACAGGTGCCATTATTACCACCAACATCAACACAGGTATGCATGGGGTCACCAGCCTTTTTCCCAACCACCTCCTCAGGGCTGCCAAACAGCAAGGGCTCTCACTCAAGTTGTCAACAGGGAGACTCTCTTGACTATCTGCTGTAGTGTGTGTTGGGAGGTTCTTGCCACTTCTTAGGAAAAAGGAATGCGCAATGAAGACTGAGAGGTCTCCTGTGAAAGCCTTTAGGACTGCAAGGAGGAGGAGCAGGAGAAACACTGTGACTAGAGATGAGCAAAGTTCTTCAAAATTCAATTTGGCTGCTTCACTAAATAAAAAAAAAACTAGCTTCGTAGTGAATTACTTCATCACAAAGTGCATTTTTTTGTAAGTAGCAGGTGCAATTACATCAATCAACCCCCTGTCATTAAACCCATTAGATGTCATGTTCATGGCTGATGATGGCATTTGTGATCAATATTAAGGCATTTTAGGGGTTGCTCCTAAATAAAAAACACACTCGTACAAACCCTAAACCCGGGCAAACAATACATAATATGATATTGGTATGATGACATATATGGATATCCCCCAGATGAAGACTTAGAGGCGAAACGGCGTTGGGTGGTGGACGTGGCGGGACTCGTCTTACAGGCACAGGTACACATCAGCACAAGTTTTTATTGTTTTTTGGCATGCTTTGCTACCTAACCACCAATTTGATGGGCCATGTTTGGCCAGACATATATGTTTGGATAGTGTTGGTAGTCTAGCACCTGTTTATTTATCATTATCTTTCCACCATGTATGTACAGTCATGGCCAAATGTTTTGAGAATGATACAAATATTAATTTTTACAAAGTCTACTGCTTCAGTTTTTATAATGGCAATTTGCATATACTCCAGAATGTTATAAAGAGTGATCAGCTTAACAGCAATTACTTGCAAAGTCAATATTTGCCTAGAAAGTGAACTTTATCCCCCAAAGCACATTTCAACATCATTGCAGCCCTGCCTTAAAAGGACCAGCTAACATCGTTTCAGTGATTGCTCCATTAACACAGGTGTGGGTGTTGATGAGGACAGGGCTGGAGATCAATCTGTCATTATTAAGTAAGAATGACACCAATGGACACTTTAAAAGGAGGCTGGTGCTTGGCATCATTGTTTCTCTTCTGTTAACCATGGTTATCTCTAAAGAAACACGTGCAGTCATCATTGCACTGCACAAAATGGCCTAACAGGGAAGACTATCGCATCTAGAAAGATTGCACCTCAGTCAACAATCTATCGCATCATCAAGAACTTCAAGGAGAGAGGTTCCATTGTTGCCAAAAAGGCTCCAGGGCGCCCAAGAAAGACCAGCAAGCGCCAGGACCGTCTCTTAAAAGTGTTTCAGCTGCAGGATCGGGCTACCAGCAGTGCAGAGCTTGCTCAGGAGTTGCAGCAGGCAGGTGTGAGTTCATCTGCACGCACTGTGAGGCGGAGACTCTTGGAGCAAGGCCTGGTCTCAAGGAGGGCAGCAAAGAAGCCACTTCTCTCCAGAAAAAACATCAGGGACAGACTGATATTCTGCAAAAGGTACAGGGAGTGGACTGCTGAGGACTGGGGTAAAGTCATTTTCTCTGATGAATCCCCTTTTCGATTGTTTGGGACATCTGGAAAACAGCTTATTCGGAGAAGACGAGGTGAGCGTTACCACCAGTCTTGTCTCATGCCAACTGTAAAGCATCCTGAAACCATTCATGTGGGGTTGCTTCTCAGCCAAGGGAATCGGCTCTCTCACAGTCTTGCCTAAAAACACAGCCATGAATAAAGAATGGTACCAGAATGTCCTCCGAGAGCAACTTCTCCCAACCGTCCAAGAGCAGTTTGGCGATCAACAATGCCTTTTCCAGCATGATGGAGCACCTTGCCATAAAGCAAAGGTGATAACTAAATGGTTCAGGGAACAAAACAGAGATTTTGGGTCCATGGCCTGGAAACTCCCCAGATCTTAATCCCATTGAGAACTTGTGGTCAATCATCAAGAGACGGGTGGACAAACAAAAACCTACAAATTCTGACAAAATGCAAGCATTGATTGTGCAAGAATGGACTGCTATCAGTCAGGATTTGGTCCAGAAGTTGATTGAGAGCATGCCAGGGAGAATTGCAGAGGTCCTGAAGAAGAAGGGTCAACACTTCAAATATTGACTTGCTGCATTAACTCATTCTAACTGTCAATATAAGCTTTTGTTACTCATAATATGATTGCAATTATATTTCTGTATGTGATAAAAACAGCTGACAAACACACATAAAAACCAGAGGGCAGCAGATCATGTGAAAATATAATATTTGTGTCATTCTCAAAACTTTTGGCCATGACTGTAGTAACGGGTGTGTGCCATGCGCTGGTCGGATGACTCCCGCCACGTCCCCTTTTTTGTCCCTCAACCTGTGGTACCCCCTGCCACTTGATTTAACATGCTTTTATAACTTTTTTTGTTTGATGTACAATTAATAAAGCATTTATATTGATACTGACGTGTGGAGAGAATTTATATTTAGTTGTCGGTGGTTGTCCTAAATAAAAAAGTAAATAAATATACTTACCCCATCCATTTTAGCGCAAAGTGATGCTTGAAAATCCAACAAGAAATCTTGCGTGGTGGTGATATGTTTTGTGGGACAAGTTGTATGTTCTAATGCCGCCATTAATTATGGTTCCAAATGGGAAAAAAACGCAATTCCTCCACCGTTTTACGGGTTTTGTTCCTACGGCATTTCGTTTGCGGCAAAACTGCCCTTCATTCACTTGGTCAGTTTGATTACAACGATACCCCATATGTATAGGTTTTTTTGTCTAAATAGTGTAAAAATAAATTTAAACTTTGAAAAAAAATTTTTTTTTTAGATCACCAAATTCTGACCCCCATAACTTTTTTATACTTATGTTTACTGAGCTGTTTAGGGGCTCATAGTTTTTAAATATACCATTTTAGAGTGTGTATAACTTTTTGATCACATTTTATTACATTTTTTTGGGTAAGAAAAGCAATGAAAAAAATGGCAAATTAGACATTTTGACCCTTTTTTCTGTTACACCATTCATCATATTGGAATTTTTAAAAACATTTTAATAGTATGGCAGTTTTCAGTCGCAGTGATACCCATGATGTTTATATTTATTGTTATTTAGGTATTTATTTTTTAATTATACAGAAAGGGGGATTTAAACGTTTATATTTTTTTATTTTTTATATATTTTTTAACATTTTTTTAATTTTTTGTGGTGATATATGAGCCCATAAATAATGCTTTTTAATTTTTGATTGTGTTCGATCAGAGATTTACATTTGAAATTGCTCATTTCTTATCCTGGTCTGCCATCTGGTGGCCAGAATAAGAATTGCAGCATGAACACTGTAAGCCTCGTCAGCAAGGCTTACAGTGTTCAGTGATACTACCAATGCCTCCATTGGCCGCACGGGGCATCAGTAGAAAGACCCGAAGCGCAAGCTTCTGGGTTTTTGCGCATTTAGATATCGTGATCTCACTTGATAAAAGCATCTAATGCCTTTAATTACTGTGATCGGCATTATTGCTAGTTGCGGTAATTAGCCACAGGTCTCTGTTGTTTGAAACAGTAGAGATCTGCTGACCATCTCTCCAGCGCCGCAGCGAACTGGTTAACAATCTCGGGTAAATTGTTACCCTAATTGTTACTCCACTGGTGAACTGGTCACCTATATGCTTGTTTAAATTCAACAAGTCCCCAAAAATGTAAATTGTAACCGCTTGGAAACTCAATATGCATAAACAGACAATTGAGGCCTGACCCTTAAAATTATGTTTACACTCCCAGGTAAATTGTTACCCTAGTCTGTATTCTGGTGTACTGATCATATATATGCTGGTTTAATTAAATTCAACAACTCCCAAAGAAATGTAAATTGCAACAGTGTGGAAACGGAATAAACGTAAATGAACGATTGAGGTTTGACGCTTAACATCACATTAATACACGCAGGTAGATTGCTGGTTATTGATGCAGTAATCATGTACAGTATATATGCTGCTTAATTAACCCCTTCTGGACCCTGGAATTTTCCATTTTTGCGTTTTCTTTTTTGACTGCCCGCCTTCCTATAGTTCTAACTTTTTTTTATTTTTCGGTTCACATAGCCTTATGAGGGCTTATTTTTTGCGAGACAAGTTGTACTTTCTAATGGCGCCATTTACATGCCATGTAGTGGGAAGCGGGAAAAAAATTCCAAATGGGGTAGAATTGGGCAAAAATTCAATTCTTAAAAAAAAACAAAAACAAAAAAAAACCTTTAACGCCGTACACTATGTGGTAAAATTGACCTGTTGTCTTCATTCTCCAGGTCAGTACGGTTACAACGATACCACACTTGTATAATTTTTATTGCGTTTTAATACTAAAAAAAAAAATTCTGACCCTTATAACTTTTTTGTAGTTAAACAGGACTGTGGAGCATTTTTTTGCGGTACGATGTGTACTTTTCGGTGATAGCAATTTGAATTGTGTATGACTTTTTGATCACTTTTTAAAAAATAATTATTGGGGAGTTGAAGTGCCAAAAATGGCAAATTGGGTGTTTTTACTTTTGTTTCCCGTTATGCCATTTGCCGTATGCCATTAATATTGTTATATTTTAATTATTTTTGTAATATTTTATATTTTAATTTTATGGGCGTTTTAGCACAAGACGATGCTCATAATGTTTATTTTTTTATTGGTTAAGTATTTTTATTTATATTTTAACCCCTTCAACCCCGGGCCTGTTTTCACCTTCCTGCCCAGGCCATTTTTTGCAAATCTGACATGTGTCACTTTATGTGGTAATAACTTTGGAACGCTTTTACTTATCCAGGCCATTCTGAGATTGTTTTCTCGTCACATATTGTGCTTCACGACAGTAGTAAATTAGTGGCAAAATATTTCATTTTTATTTATAAAAAAATACCAAATTTAGCAAAAATTTGGAAAAATTTGAAAATTTCCAAATTTCAATTTCTCTACTTTAAAAATACATAGTAATACCTCCAAAAATAGTTATTATTTTACATTCCCCATATGTCTACTTTATGTTTGGATAATTTTGAAAATGACATTTTAGTTTTTGGGGCGTTATAGGGCTTCAAAGTTTAGAAGCAAATCTTAAAATTTTAAGAAGATTTCCAAAACCCAATTTTTTAAGGACCAGTTCAGTTATGAAGCCACTTTGTGGGGCTTACATAGTGGAAACTCCACATAAATCACCCCATTTTAGAAACTACACCCTTCAAGCTATTCAAAACTGATTTTACTAACTTTGTTAACCTTTTATGTGTTCCATGAGAATTAACGCAAAACTGGAATGAAATTTCAAAATTTCACTTTTATTTTAGCAGATTTTAAGTTTTAATCCATTTTTCAGAAAACACATCAAGGGTTAACAGCAAAACAAAACTCAAAATCTATTACCCCGATTCTGGAGTTAACAGAAACACCCCATATGTGCTTGTAGCCCAATGTACTGGCGCACAGCAGGCTTCAGAGTGGATGGAGCACCATATGGCTTTTGGAGAGCGGAATTAGCTGGAATAATAATTGTGAGCTATGTCACACATGAAGACGCCCTGAACTGGCCCTACAGTGGAAACCCCCCAAAAGTGACCCCCATTTTGGAAGGAGCACCCCCGTACGAACATTTTAAGTGGTAGAAAGGGTACTTTTTTGCAAACTGGTGTCTCACAGAAGGCAGAAACACTTGTAGAAGCATATTAAAGCACACATTTGTGAAAATGAAAAATTACTAGCAGAACCCAATTTTTCATATTCACAAGGGGTTAAAGCTGAAAATGCATCCCAGTATGTGTTCCCCATTTTCTCCCCATTAAAGCAACACCCCATATGTGCTCGTAGCCTGCTGTATGGGCGCACAGCAGGCCGCTAAAGGCAAACTGCAAAATATGGATTTTGCAGGCCAGAATTAACAGACATGTTTTTTTAATTGCCATGTCGCATTTAAAAATTTCCTGAGGTCCCCAGCAACTAAAAACCCTAAGAAGTGACCCTATTTCAGAAAGAGCACCCCCGTAACAACATTTTAAGTGGTAGAAAGGGTACTTTTTCGTAAACAGATGTCTCGCAAAAGGTAGAAACGCTTGTAAAAGCATTTCAAAGCACACATTTGTAAAAATGAAAAATTACTGGCAGACCCAAATTTTTCATATTCACAAGGGGTTAAAGGAGAAAATGCACCCCAGTATGTGTTCCCCATTTTTTCACATTTCAGGAAAAACTCCATATGTGCTTGTAGCCTACTCTATGGGCGCACAGCAGGCCTCTAGAGGCAAACTGCAAAATATGGATTTTGCAGGCCAGAATTAACAGACCTGGTTTTTTAATTGCCATGTCGCATTGCCATGTCCCCAGCAACTAAAAACCCAAAGAAGTGACCCCATTTCAGGAATAGCACCCCCATACGAACATTTTAAGTGGTAGAAAGAGTACTTTTTTGCAAACTGGTGTCTCACAGAAATGAATATGTAGTGGTTGGTGAAAAGTGGATATGTAAGCTATTCGGAATATATCTGAGGTATAAAGTAAAAAAATTACAGGGTACATCAAGGATGAAACTAATCCATGGATGAGTGGTAGATTCTGGGCAGGTTTTTCAGGGCAGGTTTCGCAGTGGTAAATAGTGTCCTTCCTAATACCCCTTTTTGAACACACCCTGCATCGTTTTTGGGTCCTTCCCTTCCTAGCTGTTTGGGGGACTTCACCAGGGAAATGTTGTCCTGGTACAACTCGGACTCCGTAACTTGCAGAGGTACTGGGGCCCTCTTCAGCTTGGTTGGGAAAAATTAGGGCCTCCTTGATCACTACTTCTTGAAAGTGAAGTAAAGTTTCTGTGTGCCCTGCAGATTTATATAGCACATACGCATTGTACATTGCCGTTTGTACAATGTGTATGGCTAGTTTTTGTACCACACTTTTGTTTTTCGTGTGGCATTGTAGGGCTTCAGAACTTGATCTGAAAGATCAACTCCTCCCATTTGCCTGTTGTAGGCCAGGATGCAGTCTGGTTTGGGGACAGTGGTAGTGGTACCACGTACTGCGGCATGGGAGCTGGTGTTGGGGTGAATGCTGGTCAGTACAAGGACATCCCTCTTGTCCTTGTACTTAACCACCATCATGTTTACATGGAGGAGAGCCCTACTTTTACCCTTTCTCAGTGGTTGCCCTACCAGGGATATAGGGAGGCCTCTCTGATTTTTGCATACTGTGCCTCAAGCCATAGTACGCCTGGCACTTAGGGATATGAACCCTTATCCAGCAGTGGGTGCAGCAAGTCCCACACTAGTTTCCCACTAACTCCTAGACCAGGGGGGCATTCTGGGGGTTCTATCTGTGAATCTTTGCCTTCATAAACCCGGAACCCATAGGTGTACCCAGACCTACTCTCGCAGAACTTGTACATTTTTATGCCATACCTTGCCCGCTTGCTGGGCAGGTACTGGCGGAATTGTACCCTCCCCTTGAAATGTACCAGGGACTTGTCTACACAGATATTTTTTTAATTTGTGGTGTACACTTCAGAAAACTTGGTGTTGAAGTGGTCAAGGATGGGCCGAATTTTGAAAATCCGATCAAATGATGGGTCACTTTGGGGAGGACACTGTGCATTATCATTATAATGCAAAAATTCAGAATAGAATCGAATCGATTCCGGGCCATGGCGTTTCTAAATACTGTCTCATTTCTGTTTTTTTAACAAGCCCCATGTGCAGCACAAGCCCCCAAAAGATTTTCATTTCTGCTTCTGTTACTGGGGTCCAACCAAGGGGTCTTGCATATGGTGATGTGGGGTTCTGGGTAATGAACTTCTGGGCATATAAACTTGTTTGGGCCACAATAAAATGTACTAAATCGTCACTGAAAAAGATTTAGAAAAAATCAATTTTGGTGAAGCCCGTGCAGTCAATTTGAATTCCAGAGTTTCCCACAAACTCTGGAATTTGGAGCTGATAAACGTCAGGGGGTGGGGTCCAAATGGGCTCACTCTGGGGGGCTGCCTCAGCTGTCATTCTGGGGAGCTTCCTAGAGGGTCCCTCATCAGTGGCATCCTCTTCTCCTTCAGTGGCCGACTCGGTATCAGAGGCAAGGATGGCGACTGCCTCTTCTGCCGAGTACACTTGTTGGGACGATTGGGACATTTTTATTTTATTTGGGTGTGATGTGTGAAACGTGTAAAACTTTATTTAGTGTGAGGGGTGTGTATGTAGTGTTTTCACACGTGAAGGGGTTTTTTAAAGTTTTGAAATAGAATATAAAAAAAAGGTATTTTCTGTAAAAAAAAAAAAAAGTCTTCTGTAAAAAAAAAAGTATTTACTGCAAAAAAAAGTATTTACTGCACAAAAAAAAAATGTGCAGTGGAAAATGAGCAGACGCGATCAGTAATGGACACTACTGATCGGTGCTCAGTGGCTGCAAAATGCACGTACGCAGATGATGCGTTCGTGCAAATTCCTAAACTGACACTAACTGAAATCTAACTACCACTACCTGCGGCTCTTTTTTCACACAAGATATGTAAAAAAAAAAATGTGCAGATGCTGCTGATACAACACGCACGCACACAGATCGTGTGTGCGTGCAGAAACTGTAGTGAAAAAATTCACTACAGTCCTCTGCAAACTACACGTACGCAGATACAGTGCGTTCATGCAAAAACCTACACTGACACAAACTGAAATTTTTTTATCTAACTACCACTAACTGCGTTTTTCTTTCTACACAAGATATGTAAAAACAATTTAAAAATGTGCAGATGCTGCTGATACAGCACGCATGCACACAGATCGTGTGTGCGTGCAGAAACTGTAGTGAAAAAATTCACTACAGTCCACTACAGATACTGTGCGCTCATGCAAAAACCTACACTGACACGAACTGAAATATATATACTGTATATATATATATATATATATATATATATATATATATATACACACTCACCGGCCACTTTATTAGGTACACCATATATATACACACAGTACAGACCAAAAGTTTGGACAAACCTTCTCATTCAAAGAGTTTTCTGTATTTTCATGACTATAAAAATTGTAGATTCACACTGAAGGCATCAAAACTATGAATTAACACATGTGAAATTATATACTTAACAAAAAAGTGTGAAACAACTGAAAATGTCTTATATTCTAGGTTCTTCAAAGTAGCCACCTTTTGCTTTGATTACTGCTTTGCACACTCTTGGCATTCTCTTGATGAGCTTCAAGAGGTTGTCACCTGAAATGGTATTCCAACAGTCTTGAAGGAGTTCCCAGAGATGCTTAGCACCTGTTGGCCCTTTTGCCTTCACTCTGCGGTCCAGCTCACCCCAAACCATCTCGATTGGGTTCAGGTCATCTGGCGTAGCATCACTCTCCTTCTTGGTCAAATAGCCCTTACACAGCCTGGAGTTGTGTTTGGGTTAATTGTCCTGTTGATAAATAAATGATGGTCCAACTAAACGCAAACCGGATGGAATAGCATGCCGCTGCAAGATGCTATGGTAGCCATGCTGGTTCAGTATGCCTTCAATTTTGAATAAATCCCCAACAGTGTCACCAGCAAAGCATCCCCACACCATCACACCTCCTCCTCCATGCTTCACGGTGGGAACCATGCATGTAGAGTCCATCTGTTCACCTTTCCTGCGTCGCACAAAGACACGGTGGTTGGAACCAAAGATCTCAAATTTGGACTCATCAGACCAAAGAGAGAGAGAGAGAGATATGAAGCTCTATATATAGTAACATAGTAACATAGTTTGTAAGGCCGAAAAAAGACATCTGTCCATCCAGTTCAGCCTGTTTTCCTACAAGTTGATCCAGGGGAAGGCAAAAAAAAAACCCTGTGAGGTAGAAGCCAATTTTCCTCACTTTAGGGGGAAAAATTCCTTCCCGACTCCAGTCAGGCAATCAGAATAACTCCCTGGATCAACGACCCATCTCTAGTAACTATAACCTGTAATATTATTACCCTCCAGAAATACATCCAGGCCCTTCTTGAACTCTCTTAGTGAACTTACCATCACCACCTCCTCAGGCAGAGAGTTCCATAGTCTCACTGCTCTTACCGTAAAGAATCCTCTTCTATGTTTATGTACAAACCTTCTTTCCTCCAGACGCAGAGGATGTCCCCTCGTCACAGTCACAGTCTTCGGGATAAATAGATGATGGGAGAGATCTCTGTACTGACCTCTGATATATTTATACATAGTTATTAGATCTCCCTCAGTC
>ONZH01031020.1:0-31781 GCA_900303285.1 Rhinella marina
CAAATATACGACATCCATTGAGTCGCCGCGGTCAAGTCTAGAACTTACCTCCTCATAGAAACTGGATTAAATTGGTTTGACATGACCGATCCCTCATGAAGCCATGCTGATATGGAGTTATTTGCTTATTTTCATTGAGGTACTCCAAGATAGCCATCTCTTCAGAAAACCTTCAAACAGTTTACCCACAACAGACGTTAACTTACCGGCCTATAGTTTCCAGGCTCTGTTTTTGGACCCCTTTTTGAATATTGGCACCCACATTTGCTATGCGCCAATCCTGTGGAACACTCCCCGTCAGTATAGAGTCCTTAAATATCAGAAATAAGGGTCTGTCGATTACATTACTTAATTCTCTTAGGATACGGGGGGTGTATGCCATCCGGTCCTGGTGATTTGTCTATTTTAATATTTTTAAGACGTTGCTGGCACCTCTTCCTGGGTCAGAGAGGACACTTTTAAAGGGGGAATTTACTTTTATACTCTGCATTTCATCTGACATTTTATTTTCCTCAGTGAATACAGTGGAGAAAAGTTATTAGCAGCTTCGCTTTCTCCTCATCGCTCTCTGCTACTCCCCCCTCATTACTCTGTAAGGGGCGACACCTTCAGGTTTATACTTTTTAGTATTTATATAATTGAAGAACATTTTAGGGTTAGTTTTACTCTCTTTGGCGATTAATCTCTCGGTCTCTAGTTTGGCTGTTTTTATGTGTCTTTTACATATTCTATTTTTTTCCTTATAGTTTTTCAATGCTTCCTCACTCCCCTCCTGTTTTAGTGATTTAAATGCTTTCTTTTTGTCATTTATTGCTTTCTTTACAGTTCTATTTATCCACATTGGTTTTTTCTTGTTTCTTATTATTTTATTCCTATATGGTATGTACCTCTCACAATTAGATATTAGGATGCTTTTAAAAATATCCCATTTTGTGGCTGTATTTTTATTTTTGAGGACTTTGTCCCAGTTAGTTAGGCCTATGGCCTCTCTTAGTTGGCTAAGTTTTGCTTTTTGAAGTTTGGTATTTTTGTTCCTCCCTGAAGAAACGCTCTTTTGAATGACAATTGGAAGGTTATTATATTATGGTCACTGTTTCCCAGGTGTCCCCCGACCTGCACATCTGTTGTTCTGTCAGGTCTATTGGTTAATACTAAGTCCAGTATGGCCGTCCCTCTAGTGGGGTCTTGAATTGGGGTCTTGTCTTTGGTTATTTCCAAGAACCTGTTTCCTTTATGAGATGTACAGGTTTCAGTTTCCCAGTCTATATCTGGGTAGTTGAAGTCCCCCATAATAACGACCTCATTATGATTTGCCGCCTCGTCTATTTCATTTAGAAGTAGATTTTCTGTGGTCTCTGATATATTGGGTGGTTTATAATAAACCCCTAGTAGTATTTTATTATTGTTTTTGGCTCCATTTATTTCTACCCACAGTGACTCCACATCTTCATGTCCCTCATTTATATCTTCCCGGAGTGTGGGCTTTAGGCATGACTTTACATAAAGGCAGACCCCTCCCCCTCTCCGGTTTTGACGATCCTTTCTAAAAAGATTGTAACCCTGTACGTTAACTGCCCAGTCATAGCTATCATCCAGCCATGTCTCAGTTACTCCCACTATGTCATAGTCCTCCTCACACATCACTAATTCCAGTTCACCAGTTTTATTAGCTAGGCTTCTGGCATTAGTGTACAAACAATTAAGAGGTTGATGTATATTTCTTACCCTACACCTTTCCTTCTGATCTGTTCTAGTTCCTCCTTCCATTCCTCCCCCAGTTCCATTACCTTGCCCCAGGTCTCTACTGCACTATCTTCCCCTCCTATTATGTAGTTACCCTCCCCCCAGTCCCTAGTTTAAACACTCCTCCAGCCTTCTAGCCATCTTCTCCCCCAAAACAGCTGCCCCTTCCCCATTGAGGTGCAGCCCATCCCTACGGTAGAGCTGTAGCCGACAGAGAAGTCGGCCCAGTTCTCCAGGAACCCAAACCCCTCCTTCCTACACCAGTTTCTTGAGCCACTTGTTTACCTCCCTAATCTCCCGCTGCCTTTCTTGTGTGGCTCGTGGTACAGGCAGTATTTCGGAAAACACTACCTTGGAGGTCCTTGCCCTAAGCTTATGCCCTAGATCCCTAAAATCATTTTTAAGGACACTCCCCCTACCTCTAACTTTGTCATTGGTACCGATATGGACCATGACTGCTGGATCTTCTCCAGCCCCTCCCAGTAATCTGTCAACCCGATCCACGATGTGCCGAACTCGAGCGCCTGGAAGGCAGCACACCATCCGGCGATCCCGGTCTTTGTGACAGATTGCCCTCTCTGTACCCCTAATAATGGAGTCGCCCACTACCAGCACCTGTATGGCCTGCGAATGGCAATAGATATGAACAGGCCCTGGTGCACAAGCTGAAACAATCCTTCCCATCTGACGCCTCTAGCGGCAGAGGGCATGGTTCTGTGGGCCAAGTAGCGGGGGAGAGGAGGCAAGCAGGCAGCTTGTCCAGCACTGGCAGGGGAACGCTCTCCAAGGCCTTTGCCAGTTTTATGTCACCCCAGCAAGACACTGTCACCTGTCCCCAGTCTAGGCAGAGTAGGGGGTAGCTGTACAGAAAGATGGTGAGGGAGTACCTAGCTGACCATACCAACGTCTGTAGCGATCACTCTGCTCCATACAACTACTGGGTTTCAAAGCTGGACACGTGGCCTGAACTGGCGCTGTACGCCTTGGAGGTGCAGGCCTGCCCTGCCGCTAACGTGCTGTCAGAGCAGATATTCAGTGCAGCTGGTGGCGTCATCACCAATAAGCGTACATGCCTGTCAACTGACAGCGCTGACAGGCTGACGCTTATTAAAATTAACAAAGCCTGGATTTCACCGGAATTCAAATCTCCTCCGGGGGAAAGCAGCTAAAGATTTACATTACTTATGTATCCGATTCCTCTTCTTTACTCCTCCTACTCCTCCTCCTCCTTCTCCTCTTTGTCGTCTTTGCCTAACGCTGACCCAAAAAACGCCATTTTTTAGAGGTCCAACTGGCACTCTTTTACCACAATTTTTCAGGAGGGCCCCCTACAGGCCCTCTCTTCAAACAATTTTTCCGGAGATCAACCTACAGGCCCTCTCTCTAAATAATTTTTCTGGAGGTCCACCTACAGGCCCTCTCTCCAAACAATTTTTCCAGAGGTCCACCTACAGGCCCTCTCTCCAAACAATTTTTCCGGAGGTCCACCTACAGGCCCTCTCTCCAAACAATTTTTCCAGAGGTCCACCTACAGGCCCTCTCTCCAAACAATTTTTCCGGAGGTCCACCTACAGGCCCTCTCTCTAAATAATTTTTCTGGAGGTCCACCTATAGGCCCTCTCTCCCAACAATTTTTCCAGAGGTCCACCTCCAGGCCCTCTCTCCAAACAATTTTTCCAGAGGTCCACCTACAGGCCCTCTATCCAAAAAATTTTTCCGGAGGTCCACCTACAGCGGATAGGTGCCATATACAATATTAAACTGAGTAGTATACATAGAACACATACCACACTTGATCAAGCTCATAGTTAACAACTGTATCGGTTGATGCTGAATTTTTAAGTTGGGGTCCTGCGTCGTCATTCGAACTCCATCCGGCTGTTGTCACCACCACACACGCTAGCCAAGGGGGCTCGTCCAGCTCAACCTCCTTCCCCCCCAGCCTGCCCCCCACCTACCCTGCCCCCTCTCTCCAAACAACTTATCCGGGCATGGAATGATGATTTGAAATACTGAAGCAAAAATGTTGATGGGGTGTATAGTAGTTTCATTTCTCAGATAACCCCTTAATGACCGGGCCATTTTGCACCTTCGTGACCAGACTGATTTTTGCAAATCTGACATGTGTTACTTTATGTGGTAATAACTTTGTCTTAGTCATCCAAGCCATTCTGAGATTGTTTTCTTGTGACACATTGTACTTCATGTTAGTGGTAAATTTGAGTCAATATGTTTCACCTTTATTTATAAAAAAAAATCCCAAATTTACAGAAAATTTGGAAAAATTTGTACATTTCCAAATTTGAATTTCTCTGCTTTTAAGGCAGATAGTGATAGCTGACAAAATAGTTATTACTTTACATTTCCCATATGTCTACGTTATGTTGGAATTCTTTTGAAAATGTCATTTTTTTTTAGGACATTAGAAGGCTTAGAATTTTAGAAGCAATTCTTACATTTTTAAAGAAAATTTCTAAAACCCACTTTTTTAAGGGCAAGTTCAGTTATGAAGTCACTTTGTGGGCCTTACACACTAGATACCACCCAAAAATTACTCCATTTTAGAAACTACACCCCTCAAGTTATTCAAAACTGATTTTACAAACTTTGTTAACCTGTTAGGTGCTCCACAAGAATTAAAAGAAAATGAAAATTTCACATTTTTTGCAGATTTTCCATTTCAATCAATTTTTCCTATAACACAGAATGGGTTAACAGCCAAACTAAAATCAATATCTATTACTCTGATTCTGCAGTTTACAGTAACAACCCATATGTGGTTGTCGACTGCTGTATGGGCGTACGGCAGAGCTTAGAACAGATGGAGCACAATATGGATTTTGGAGGGCAGATTTCACTGGAATAATTTTCAGGCACTGTCGCATTTGAAGGTACCCTGAGGTCCCCCACAGTGGAAACACCCAAAAAGTGACCCCATTTTGGAAACTACACCCCCTAAAGTATTCATCTAGAGGTGTATCCCGCCGTATCTTATTCTTATAACAGACCCTACATCTCTTTTGGGCTCTGCTTTTTTTTGCAGTAGGGGGCACCTCTGATGGGAAATGTTACCCTGGTATAATTCTGCTGGCATGACTATCCCACTACTTTCCTGGCCCTGCTCTCCAAATATTAAATTTTTTATGATTTTTTTTCTTGAAAATAAAGATATGTTCCTTGGTTCCCTGCTTTTTGGAAAAAGATAATATACATAATATACATAACAAAAGAATTATACAGGGCTACTTGCATTAGGTGGGATGCAAGTTTCTTATACCAAATGCAGGATTTCCTGACCGCGCTATAGAGCTGCAGCATTTGGTCTGCAAGGTCCACCCCACCCATATATTTATTATAATCCTGCATGCAGACAGGTTTACAGACGGTGGTATCAATGCCACGCACAGGAATAGGGCTGCTGCTGTCTGGATGTATAGATGTCATTATGAGGACATCTTTTTTGTCTCAATATTTTATAAGTAAGATGTCCCCATTGCAAAGGCCCTTTATTTCTCCAGGCTTCAATTTTTGGTTTATTAAAGGCTTGGGCAGGCCTCTTTGATTGTGGCGTATGGTGCCACATGCCACTGTCTTTCTGACTGAAAGGCACCTGAAAAGGGGTACGCTAGTATAATAATTGTCGACGTACAAGTGGTACCCCTTATCTAAAAGAGGGTGCAAAAGATCCCACACTATTTTACCTGACACATTTAGGGAAGGGGGGCATTCAGGAGGGCAAAACTGGGTATCTTTGCCCTCATAAAGTCTAAATTTGTAGATTCGCTCTCACAGAGCTTATAAATTTTTAGCCCAAATCGTGCTCTCTTCCTTGGCAAATATTGGCAAAATTGAAGCCTGCCTTTAAAAAGGACAAGTGACTCGTCCACCACAATGTTTTTTTCTGGGGTGTAGGCCCAATTTTTCATTTAAATAATTTAAAGGGGCCTAATTTTATAATGCCTGTCGTGGTTAGGGTCATCACGTGGGGGTACTGTGTGTTGTCAGTGAAGTGCAGAAATCGCAGGATTGTCTCAAATCGCTGTCTTGTCATTACTTCCCTGTACATGGGAGTATCGTACAAGACATCAGATCTCACGTGAGATCTCATAGTGTTTTTTTTATGAGACCCATATTTAGAAGGAGGCCCCAAAAATTTAAAATGTCCACCACAACAACAGGGCACCATACACCATTCTTGGCATAATATGAGGTGGGGTAACTAGCAATAAATTGAGCAGCATATAAATTGGTCTGCTCAACCATCAAATTTATCAGTTCTTCTGATAAGAAAATTAAAAAAAATTCCACCTCCCTAAACCCCGTAACATCAAAACAGATGCCTGTTACAGAATTAAATTCTGGAACAGACAGAGCATATGACTCTGTGGGCATCCATTCGGGGTCAATAATGCTAGTGCCAGGCAAAGAGTCTCGTCTGCGACTTTGCTGTGGCTCGTCATCACTAGTGTTAGCGGACGATGACGAAATTTGAAACTGTTCGGTCTCGCTTGCACTTTCTGTATCAGAACAGATAAATGCGTATGCCTCCTCTGCCGTATACATACGTTCAGCCATTTTATATGGTGCAAACTACAACTGCTAGTACTCCGGCTAACTAATTATTGCTAATCTAATTACCTATAATTGTATATATATAGTATTTTTTTCTTCCTTTTTTTTTTCTTTTCTTTTTTTTTTTTTCTTCAAATGCCTAACTCCAAACTACTTCTACCTAACTGCCAGTACTCTGGCGAACTAGCTAAGGCTATCTAATCACCAGTAATTTTTATATTTTCTTATATATATATATATATATATATATATATATATATATATATATATTTTTTTTACTTTTTATTTATTTTTAATATATATATATATATATATATATATATATATATATATATATATTTATTTTACAAACGCCTAACTCTAATCCCAACTAATAGCCCTATTACACTAACTACACCACTAAAGAAAGGGTGGTTGGAGGATGGGGTGTGTTTGGGGCACTGTCGGGGCACTCAGACAGGAGACCAGGGCAGCGCAGCTCTGATCTGCTGAAGTGACTGGACGATGGGATGAGTCTGGGGCACTGTGGAGTGTGTGGGGGCACTTGTATTATTTGGGGACACTTGGGGACACATGTGGCACTCTGACAGGACTCACCAATGACGCAGCTCAGATCTCCTGAACTGTAAACTGTCAGAATGAGGCCATCGGAGCTGCGCTGTGTGAAACTTCCCCGCCGGCAAGCTGGACGCGCTGTGATTGGTCAGTCAGTTCTGATTGACCAATCACAGCGATCGGGAGGCCGGGACCACTGTGATTGGTACACTGACGGGTGCCCGGACAGCTCTGCTGTCCGTGACACCCGTTCAGATGCCGGTGTCACCGCAAACTTGCACGTCACGGTAACTAACACCACATCATGACATACATAGTACGTCATTCGTCACTAAGAGGTTAAGTAAAATTAGAAAAGGCTAAAAAACATAAAAAATAGTGATGATACCTTTGTAATGAAAGATAATCCTTCCATGATGCAAAGATTGAAAAAAATGTACTGCACAATCTCAGCTTTTCAAACTCAAATCACCTTAAAATACTTGATTTAATTAAAAATGAAAAGTGGTAATCAAGGTCACAATTACAGTAAAATTAAAGAAGGAGTTATAAGAAAGGAGATTGATAGCAAGGTCATTTAAAAAACATATTTTTCTGTGCGGGTAAATGGAAAGATGACAATAGAAAAAAACAACCTTAAATTGGAACTTAATAATGACAGTCAAGTTACTGTGTATCCACAACTGTCCATCCTCTGATTCAAGGATCATCTGTCACTTACAATCCATTTTATATCATACAGTATTCTGCTTGGAATATTTGAGCAAATGAAGTCTGCTACTTGTTATGTGTAAAAATTTGTTTATGTATTTCTAAGGCCCCTTTCACACGGGCGAGATTTCCGCGCGGGTGCAATGCGAACGCATTGCACCCGCACTGAATCCTGACCCATTAATTTCAACGGGGCTTTTCACATGAGCGATGTTTTTCACGCATCAGTTCGCCGTTGCGTGAAAATCGCAGCATGTTCTATATTCCGTGAAGTGAATGGGGCTGCGTGAATAACGCATTGCATCCGCACGCAAGTGCGGATGCAATGCGTTATTCACTGATGGTTGCTAAGAGATGTTGTTTGTAAACATTCAGTTTTTTATCACGCGCGTGAAAAACGCATCAAAACGCTTTGCACCCGCGCAGAAAAAACTGAACGAACGTACGCAATCGCAGTCAAAACTGACTGCGATTGCGTGCGGATTGGTGCGGATGCGTGCGGATTTTCTATGTGGGCATGGTCACAGGACAGGTTAGTCAATTGTCAGCATGTAAGCGGCAAAACTTTGTATTCTAAGATGGCTCAATAGGGGATGAATCAATAATGGATATTCAGGAGGTGATTTTAGAGAAGTCTGCATTTCTGTCTGTTAATATTTCATAAAACAGTGGAAACTATATTTATAATATTATCTTGAAATGCTAAAATAAAGTAAAAAAGATTAATTCAAACATCATAATTAGAGATGAGCGAAGTTTTCAAAAGTTTGATTCAGTCACTCTGACAAATTTCTCCTATTCAATCGTCTGTCTATCCTGGACTGCAGTTAAACTTTAGGGAGAATGTGTCTCGGTGTACATCACTGTGTGTTGCAGCAACATGCATAGCTAGTCCATTCTGGTAGAGAAACAGTTACTGTGCGTTACAATAACAGGCAGGCCACATATATGGACGTGCACATCATCCAGCAGGCCACCAACAGTCCTAGATAACCCATAGATAAACCAAAAGAAAAGCATACAGAAGCTATCAGTAAAACAAAAAAAAAAAAAAAACTTCACTTATTATTTGATAGGTTATTCTCATCAGTTAGAGTCTGCCTAAAGCAGGTGTGGCTAAGTGGATAAAAACTACAAAAGGTGTAGAAATATTCATGATACCTAATCTGAGAGTAGGTTTGGCTCCTGAATTTGGCTCATAATAAGTGATGGAAATAACTGACCAAATAACAGAAATGTAAACTCCGTCTTACAGGGCAATGTTAGTATTAGGTCTAATTTATCAGCGTGGACTAAACCCTACAGTGGCACAAGATTCAAGCAGTAAACCCATGACAGTGGGGAGGGTGTCGACAGTAAGGTTGTGTTCACATCACTGTTCATTGTTCCAGTCTTCTGATCCATCAGAATTTGATCAGTATTTGTAAGGCAAAAACAGGAGTAGATCCAAAATGGTTTTGGCTTCCAAATCATGATCAAATCCTGAAGCAAAATACTGACTGTGTGATAATTGCCTCATACTTAATTTGTATGTGTTTTGGCCATTTTCATCTGAAATCCGTTTTATTCAGATGAAAAAGAAGTCCTGCTTGCATGATATGGCCTCTATCACATGGTCAGTATTTGATCAGTGTTTTTGCTTCAGTATTTGATCAGTATTGGTAAGGCAAAAGCAGGAATGGGTCCACAACAGAGATAATGTGTGATGGAATATTCGTATGCCTTCTGTGTTTTGGACTTACTACTGCTTTTTGCTTCCAAATTACGATCAAATCCTGATGCAAAATTCTGACCCTGTAATAGATGTATCATGTTCAAATTGATGGATCAGAAGAACAGAAAAATAAATGGTGATGTCAACACTGCCAAACAGGGACACTTGTGGCCCTGTATCAGACTGGTGAGGGTTGCAACAGCATTAAGAGTAACGATAGTGGCCCATAACAGAGTGGTGAGGGGGTCAACAGCATGAAGAGTCACAAAAGTGGCCCCAAAAAAGACTGGTGAAGGTGGC
Organism: Rhinella marina; assembly: GCA_900303285.1. Lineage (NCBI taxonomy): Eukaryota > Metazoa > Chordata > Amphibia > Anura > Bufonidae > Rhinella > Rhinella marina. The sequence goes on from ONZH01031020.1 coordinate 9,596, forward strand.
AACAGCAAGAAGAGTCACAATAGTGGTCCTGGAAAAGAGGGGTGGGGATGGCAACGGCATGAAGAGTAACAATAGTGGCCCCGGAACAGAGTGGGGAGGGGAGGGCAACAACAGTGGCAGTAACCACACAAGATGGTGGCAGATCACAGTAGGAGCAGCTGGTAGCAGATGCAGCAGGCGGATGGCAGCATCAGAAAAGTGGCAGCTGCACATGGCCAGAATTAACAGGCCATTTGTCACAATGTTCCAGTGGGGCAGCACACTATATTGAAATCATTACTGCCAGAATGGTCTAGTCTATTGCATCAGGCACTGTTGTCTGGAAATCCTGGTTGATACAGGCCTAATTCATGTTTATAAAGGTTAGTCTCTCAATATTTTGTGTTGAAAGGTGCGTTCTCTTTGGGGTAATTATTAGTGATGAGCCAACATGCTCGGCCGAATACGGTATTTGGCCGAGAATGGCGGGGCTCGGGACCACGCAGTGTTCGGCCAAACAGCGCGGGTGTCCGAGTGCCATGCTCGAGTCCCCTCCGTGCACGTTTCTTGGCTGCTACGCAGCCAATCAGTGTGCAGGGGGGTACTGGCATTCACTGTAATACCGTAGCCATGTTGGCTACTGGCATTACAGTGATTGGTTGGCCGGAAACGGGTCATCTATATAGCACCCGGTGACATGTGACCCGGCTCAGTCCGAGTCAGGGAGAACAGCAAAGCACCCTAATAGATAGGCTGAATGCCTGGATCCACGATCGGTGTCTGCAGGTCACACCACTGCCTCCTCTTCCCCTGTGTTGCGTGCTGTCCAAGACGCAGGCCCAGATGCCTCCCGCCCTGCACCTGGACCTTCACAAGCACCATCAGCGAGCAGGTCCACTTCAGTGTCCCAGCGCAGCGTACAGATGTCCTTACCCCAGGCATTTGAACGCAAGCGCAAATACCCAGCTACCCACCCACAGGCCATAGCACTAAACGCTCAACTTTCGAAATTGCCGGCACTGGAAATGTTGCCGTTTAGGCTGGTGGACACTGAGGCTTTTCGCAGCCTGATGGTGGCGGCTGTCCCTCGTTACACAGTCCCCAGCCTGCACTATTTTTCACAGTGTGCCGTCCACGCCTTACACCAGCATGTGTCCCGAAACATAACTCGTGCCCTGACCAACGCAGTTACTGGGAAGGTCTACTTAACGACTGACACATGGACAAGTGCTTCTGGCCACGGACGCTACATTTCCCTGACGGCACACTGGTTGAACGTTGTGGAGGCTGGGATGGCACAGGTGCTACCGACGCCAAGGATTGCAGGCCCTACTTCCATCTGGATTTCCGCCACCACCTACAGTAGCGGCTGCAACCCCTCCTTCTCTTCCTCCACCTCCTCCTCCACTTCCACTGCAGAATTGTCATCTTGCAGGACCAGTCAGACTTCAGTCAGTAGCTGGAAGCAGTGTAGCACAGCAGTCGGGAAACGGCAACATACCGTGCTGAAACTTATTTGCTTAGGTGACAAACAGCACACCGCCGCAGAGCTGTGGCAGGGCATAAGGGACCAGGCTGAGCTGTGGCTCTCGCCACTCAACCTATAGCCAGGCATGGCTGTGTCCGATAACGGCCACAACTTGGTGGTGGCTTTGGAGCTCGGCAACCTCACACACATACCATGCCTGGCCCACGTCTTTAACTAAGTTGTTCAGCGGTTTCTCAAAACCTACCCCAATTTGCCTGAGCTACTGGTGAAGGTGCGCCGCCGGTGTGCTCATTTCCAAAAGTCACCTACAGCTTCAGCCGGTCTGACAACGTTGCAGCAGCCCTTGCACTTGCCAGCTCACCAACTGCTGTGCGACCTTAGCACGCGCTTGAATTCCACCTTCCACATGTTGGGCAGGCTTTGTGAGCAGTAGTGGAATGCCAGCTGCAACACGGTCAGCACCTTTCCAATCAGCTTCCGCTCTTCACAAGTGATGAGTGGGCATTGATGTCTGACCCCTGTAAGGTTTTACGCAACTTTGATGAATCTACATAGATGGTGAGCGGCGATAATGCTATTATCAGCGTAACCATCCAACTTCTGTGTCTACTAAAACGCTCACTGCTCACAATAAAGGCGGACACTTTGCATGTGGAATAGGTGGAAATGGGGGAAGACCCTACACAGGGACCACCCTCAGTTCCTCTTCTCAGCGCGAATTGGAGTAGGAAGAGGACGAGGAGGAGGAGCAGGAGACGGTTGCCACCGCTACAGAGGGTAGTACCCATAGCAGGTTTACTCCATCTCTTCGGCGTGGATGGGCCGAAGAGGAGGAAGAGGACGAGGAGATTGAGAGTCATACTCCTGGTGAGGAGAGTGAAGCCTTGTCTGTTGGGACTGGCACACATGGCTGACTTCATGCTATGCTTCCTTTCCCATGACCCTTGCGTTATACGCATTTTAGCCAACACCGATTACTGGTTGTTCACCCTTCTTGACCCCCGCTACAAAGATAACTTTTCATCTCTTATTCCTGTGGTGGAGAGGACTAGCAAAATGGTGCAATACCAGAAGGCCCTTGTGGAAAAATTGCTCCAAAAATTTACAGCTGACAACGCTAGCGGCAGAGTACGTAGTTCCTTGGCCACCCGAGGAGGGGAGACAAGGGGAACACACAGCAGTTCCAACAGAGGCAGGGCAACACCCTCCAAGGCCTGTGACAGTTTCATGACACCCCACCAGCAACCTCAACCTGATGAGCGGCCTAGTGTCACAAGGATAGAAAAGTTTTGGAAGATGGTGAAGGAGTACGTAGCTGACCGTGTCAACATCCTCAGTGATCCCTCTGTGCCTTATAATTATTGGGTGTCTAAGCTGTCCACGTGGCACGAACTGGCGCTCTACGCCTTGGAGGTGCTGGCCTGCCCCGCCGCTAGCGTTTTGTCGGAGCGGGTATTTAGTGCCGCTGGGGGCATCCGCCTGTCAACTGAGAATGCTGACAGGTTGACGCTTATCAAAATTAACAAGGCCTGGATTGCCCCTGACTTCTCTACCCCACCAGAGAAAAGCGGCTGAACATGAATGAACTTTAAATGTGGCTTTTAGGGTGTATTGAATACACTGTATTCCCATGTACCCCTTCCTCTTCTCGTCCTCTTCCTCCATCATATCAAACTGCTTATTAGGCTGCCCTCGACGTTCACCAACAGGCCTTCACCTCTAATTTTTTAAAAGGTCACCAGCAGGCCCTCACCTCTAATTTTTAAGACGGTCACCAGCAGGCCCTCACCTCTAATTTTTAAGAAGGTCACAAGCAGACCCTCTCCTCTAATTTTTAAGACGGTTACCAGCAGGCCCTCACCTCTAATTTTTCAGACGGTCACCAGCAGGCCCTCACCTCTAACTTTTAAGACGGTCACCAGCAGGCCCTCACCTCTAATTTTTAAGACGGCCATCAGCAGGCCCTCAACTCTAATTTTTAAGACCGTCACCAGCAGGCCCTCACCTCTAATTTTTAAGACGGTCACCAGCAGGCCCTCACCTCTAATTTTTAAGAAGGTCATAAGCAGACCCTCTCCTCTAATTTTTAAGACGGTTACTAGCAGGCCCTCACCTCTAATTTTTCAGACGGTCACCAGCAGGCCCTCACCTCTAACTTTTAAGACGGTCACCATCAGGCCCTCACCTCTAATTTTTAAGACGGCCATCAGCAGGCCCTCACCTCTAATTTTTAAGACCGTCACCAGCAGGACCTCACCACTAATTTTTAAGATGGTCACCAGCAGGCCCTCACCACTAATTTTTAAGACGGTCACTAGCAGGCCCTCACTCATAATTTTTTAGACAGCTCAGCAGCAGGCCCTCAACCATAATTTTTTTAGAAGGTTAGCTCAGCAGCAGGCCCTCACCCATAATTTTTTAGACGGTCAGCTCAGCAGCAGGCCCTCAATCATGATTTTTTAGACGGTCAGTGCAGCAGCAGGCCCGCAACCATAATTTTTTAGATGGTCAGCTCAGCAGCAGGCCCTCAACCATAATTTTTTAGACAGTCAACTCAGCAGGAGGCACTCAACCATGATTTTTTTGAAGGTCAGCTCAGCAGCAGGCCCTCAACCATAATTTTTTAGATGGCCAGCTCAGCAGCAGGCACTCAACCTTGATTTTTTAGATGGTCAGCTCAGCAGAAGGCCCTCAAACATGATTTTTTAGACGGTCAGTGCAGCAGCAGGCCCTCAATCATTGTTTTTTACACGGTCATCTCAGCAGCAGGCCCTCAATCATGATTTTTTTAGACGGTCAGCGCAGCAGCAGGCCCTCAACCATAGTTTTTTACACGGTCAGCTCAGCAGCAGGCCCTCAACCACAATGTTTTAGACGGTCAGCTCAGCAGCGGGCCCTCAATCATGATTTTTTTTGACGGTCAGCTCAGAAGCAGGCCCTCAACCATAATTTTTTAGACGGTTAGCTCAGCAGCAGGCAGTCAACCATGATTTTTTAGATGGTCAGCTCATCAGCAGGCCCTTAACCAAAATTATTTAGACGGTCAGCTCAGCAGCAGTCACTCAACCATGATTTTTTAGATGGTCAGCTCATCAGCAGGCCCTCAACCAAAATTTTTTAGACGGACAGCTCAGCAGCAGGCCCTCAACCATGATTTTTTAGATGGTCAGCTCAGCAGCAGGCCCTCAAACATATTTTTTTAGATGGTCAGCTCAGCAGCAAGCACCTGCCCCTAATGTTTTAGACGGTCAGATGAGCAGCAGGCACTTGCCTCTAATGTTTTAGACGGTCAGATCAGCAGCAGGCACTCGACCCTAATGTTTTAGAGGGTCAGCTCAACAGCAGACCCTCACCCCTAATGTTTTTGAGTGTCAGCAGCAGGCAATCAATCATAATTTTTCAAGGGTGTGTCTGATGCCCTAGTTTATGTGTAATAAAAAGGGTGTATTGGACTGCCTGTTCCTTGTAATTTTTAGCAGCACTTACGCTTTATATACAAGTAAAAATATGTTTCCTAATAATATTTCCTGTAAAATTAATGTTATCTTCGGTTTAGGGGGGTATTATTGTCATTCCGTAAAAGTGGCATAATACTCGGACAACATCGTTCCCAGCAGCGACTTTGGAGTCCAAGATGCATCCAGACATCCTCCCCATGCTGTTTCCAAACCATTTCAGAGGTGTTTCCATCATTTTCTCACCTTTCCCAATGAACCAGACACCCTTCCCTCTTAAGAGCAGGGGGTGCCTGGTTTAGTGCTCTGGTTCTCCCATTGACTTCCATTGTGCTCGGGTGCTTGGTAGAGCAGTTGAGCATCACCTAGTGTTGTACCCGAACACCTGAGCACTACGGTGCTCGATCAACACTAGTAATTATACCACCCACTTTACTAAACAGCCACTCTAAAGCCACACTACTGGATGTCCCATAATCCAAGGGATCTTGAATCTAGGGTGACAGGGTGCAGTCCAAGTATGCTACAACCTGCTGGTTCGGGTTCTGCTCCATGTCCTGCTGTTGCTGTTGGTAGGTTTCTTTAGTAGGTGGCTGAAGAAAACTGCTAATCAGAGACTCAAGACTTAAGTTGGTGCTCATGGAGCTGGTGCTGCTCTTTCCCCCCCATTCCCCTCCAGCAGTCATGGCAGTGGAGTGTGAGCTCAGAGGATCCCTCATGTTAGACCTTTGTGAGGATGGGCAATGGATTACAGAGTCAGCGACCAACCAACTACAAAGCCAGTAGTCATCCCTCTGCCAAATCCAGGACGTAAAGGAGTGGAATTACATAATTCATCCCGTAGTCCTGGCAACTGACAAATAAAGTGTCCTCCTCAAAGGGCCTAAGCGTACATGTGTAAGTGTACGTGCGTTGCAACAGGTGTTGCGCATGAACTGCCACTGTTTAATGTCAAAGTTATAGTGGGGAGTAGTCCTATCTGCCTGCATCATCAAGAAATCGGTCATGGGTTTCCTTGCATATGAGGTGATGTAGGGGAACACCATTCTGCCTTTGCAGCTAAAAGAGGGTGTATTTTGCATGCTAAGAGTGGCTGAGGTGCATGAACAGTTTCCTTGACATTTTCAAGATGTCCAATGAAGTTGGGTGGAAGACTTCAGGAACCAGTTGACAACCAGATTGAAGATGTGCGCTATGTAGGGTGCATGGGTCAGCCTGATGTAGCACAGACAGAATGTTCTGCCCATTATCAGTGACCATGGTTCCTATGGCCAGTTAGCAAGGATACAGTCAAGATTTAATCTCTTATTTGATGATGCGGACCAGTTCCTCCCCGGTGTGACTCCGTTCGCCCAGGCAAACCAGGTGCAGAACCGCGTGACAATGCTGGAGGACCACTGCATCAGTTGCTGCATCATGTTGTACCACTACATTAGTGCCACAGTTTTCCCAGACCATTTTATGGTGATGCTCCATGTGTTGATGCAGGGCCATGGTGCCAACATTGGCATCCTGCCAGAACTTCACCTTCTGCCCAAATATCCTGCATAATGGCCCACTAACGTCCTCAAGCAACTTGATATAAAATTCCCACATTGATGAGTATGGCATTTTACCCCCACCACTCCGTACTGACTGCCTACCACTGACTTTATGAACCCATGCACTATTATTTGTTTCCTGACAGGTAGGCTCTTGTGTAGCAGAAGGTCTACCCCGGGAGCGTTTGGCTCAATATGTCCCATTGCACCCCGCTGGCTCATCTGCACACTGCCACCCTGGTGCTGTCTCACAGGCCTGCTGCCACCCTCACCCCTGATGAGCATTTGGTCAGTAATTCATCAGTATTGCTAAGACCAAAATAAAAACAGTAGTGGATCCAAATCAGAGATGACATGTGATTGGAAAATGTGTGGCCCAGTCACTGAGTGGTGAGGGTGGGAATCGCATGAGGAATCACATGAGGAGTCAACATAGTGGTCAGTCACGGAGTGGTGAGGGTGGGAATCGCATGAGAAGGCAACACAGTGGCCCAGTCACAGAGTGGTGAGGATGGGAATCGCATGATGAATCACATGAGGAGTCAACACAGTGGCCCAGTAACTGAGTGGGCAGTGCCGACATCCTCTGGCTGCTTGATAAAAAATTTGAGTATGGCATTTTTCCCCCCACCACTCCGTGCTGACTGACTCAGTGAACTGACTGCTACTTCTTTCCAGACAGGTAGGCTCCTGCGTAGCAGATGGTCTATCCCTAGCATGTTTGGCTACAGATCTCATACTGCTGGTACCCTGGTGACTCATGGCCACGCTACCACCCTGCTGACTCAGCCGCTGCCTCACACGCAAGCTGCCACCTTCTTCACCTGATGATGATGAAGCCTCCTCTTCACCTGGCTCCCACATGCGATCGGCTACCGTACATCATCATCCACTACAGTCTGCATGTCACTGATGTTACCCTCACCAGTCTAAGGGCCACGTGCTTGACTGCTCACAACACCAGCTCTCACGTGGCTCTCATCGTCACTACTTGCCCGCTTACTGGAGGAAACAGCTGATCTCTCCTCCTCACCTGTCTGTCGGAAATACTGTACTGTAACATTAATTGCAAGGGTAAAAGAGCAATAGTGTCAGGCTGCAATTTCGCACCAACTCCACAATTACTGATTGATGCATCAAATTAAGTGTAAAAGAATTTGAACACCCTAAAATGTGTAATATCAGGCCACAGTTTCACACCAACTCCTCAACTAGACATTGATGCATTGAATTAAGTGTAAAAGAATTTGAACACCCTAAAATATGTAGTATCCAATCAGGTTTGGATCAAACACACATAACAGGTGCACATCTTTCCATTACATCTTATCTCTGAGTAGGCTTCACTACAGTTTTTGTCTCACAAATAATAATGGAAATAACTGACCAAATAATTTAAGTGTGAACTCACCCTAAAGTATGTAGTATCAGGACGCTATTTCACACCAACTGCAAAACTACTGATGGACATATCGAATTAAGTGTAAAATAATTTGACCACCCTAACAGTGTGTAGTAGAGAAGTGAATGGCGGCCTCGGCGACTAACCCTTTTCGAGTTTTCTGTTCTCTGCCTTTATGGTGTGTTCACCTGTTGTATCTTTTTTTTTTTTTCTTAAACCTGAGAAGCGTGCATTCTTCACCCGTGCACTTTCATCCCAGAAGCAAGGATGAATGGATGGATGTACTTACATATAAACTAAATACACCCCAAAACTGGTTGTATCAGACCGCACTTTCATCCCAGAAGCAAGGATGGATTGATGGATATATATAAGCTTAAATGCACCCCAAAACTGGTTGTATCAAACCGCACTTTCATCCTAGGAGCAAGGGTGGATGGATGAATGGATATACTTGTATATAAACAAAATACACCCCAAAACTGGATGTATCAGAACACACTTTCAGTACCGAATCAAGGATGTATGGAAGTACTTAAATATAAAATAAATACACCCCAAAACTGGTTGTATCAGACCACACTTTCATCAGAGAAGCAAGAATGGATGGATGGATTTGCGTACTCATATATAAACAAAATACACCCCAAAACTGGTTGTATCAGACCACACTTTCACCCCAGAAGCAAGGATGAATGGAAGTATTATACATAAACTACATACACCCCAAAACTGGTTGTATCAGACCACACTTTCAGCCCAGAAGCAAGGATGAATGGAAGTACTTATACATAAACTACATACACCACAAAACTGGTTGTATCAGACCACACTTTCACCCCAAAAGCAAGGATGGATGGATGTATTTACATACTCATATATAAACAATATACACCCCAAAACTGGTTGTATCAGACCACACTTTCACCCCAAAAGCAAGGATGGATGGATGGATTTACGTACTCATATATAAACAAAATACACCCCAAAACTGGTTGTATCAGACCACACTTTCACCCCAGAAGCAAAGATGAATGGAAGTACTTATATATAAACTAAATACACCTCAAAACTGGTTGTATCAGACTGCACTTGGATGGATGGATGTACTTACAGTACAGACCAAAAGTTTGGACACAACTTCTCATTCAAAGAGTTTTCTGTATTTTGATGACTATGAAATTTGTAGATTCACACTGAAGGCATCAAAACTATGAATTAACACATGTGGAATTATATACTTAACAAAAAAATGTGAAACAACTGAAAACATGTCTTATATTCTAGGTTCTTCAAAGTAGCCACCTTTTGCTTTGATTACTGCTTTGCACACTCTTGGCATTCTCTTGATCAGCTTCAAGAGGTAGTCTTGAAGGAGTTCCCAGAGATGCTTAGCACTTGTTGGCCCTTTTGCCTTCACTCTGCGGTCCAGCTCACCCCAAACCATCTCGATTGGGTTCAGGTCTGGTGACTTTGGAGACCAGGTAGCACCCCATCACTCTCCTTCTTGGTCAAATAGCCCTTACACAGCCTGGAGGTGTGTTTGGGGTCATTGTCCTGTTGATAAATAAATGATGGTCCAACTAAACGCAAACCGGATGGAATAGCATGCCGCTGCAAGATGCTGTGGTAACCAGTGGTTCAGTATGCCTTCAATTTTGAATAAATCCCCAACAGTGTCACCAGCAAAGCACCCCCACACCATCACACCTCCTCCTCCATGCTTCACGGTGGGAACCAGGCATGTAGAGTCCATCCGTTCACCTTTTCTGCGTTGCACAAAGACACGGTGGTTGGAACCAAAGATCTCAAATTTGGACTCATCAGACCAAAGCACATATTTCCACTGGTCTAATGTCCATTCCTTGTGTTCTTTAGCCCAAACAAGTCTCTTCTGCTTGTTGCCTGTCCTTAGCAGTGGTTTCCTAGCAGCTATTTTACCATGAAGGCCTGCTGCACACAGTCTCCTCTTAACAGTTGTTGTAGAGATGTGTCTGCTGCTAGAACTCTGTGTGGCATTGACCTGGTCTCTAATCTGAGCTGCTGTTAACCTGTGATTTCTGAGGCTGGTGACTCGGATAAACTTATCCTCCGCAGCAGAGGTGACTCTTGGTCTTCCTTTCCTGGGGCGGTCCTCATGTGAGCCAGTTTCTTTGTAGCGCTTGATGGTTTTTGTGACTGCACCTGGGGATACTTTCAAAGTTTTCCCAATTTTTTGGACTGACTGAGCTTCATTTCTTAAAGTAATGATGGCCACTCATTTTTCTTTACTTAGCTGCTTTTTTCTTGCCATAATACAAATTCTAACAGTCTATTCAGTAGGACTATCAGCTGTGTATCCACCTGACTTCTGCCCAACACAACTCATGATCTCAACCCCATTTAGAGGGGTTGCTGAGGACATTGAGACGGTCAGCTACGTACTCCTTTACCATCTTCCAAAACTTTTCCCTCCTTGTCACACTAGGCCGCTCATCAGGGTGAGGGTGCTGGCGGGGTGTCATAAAACTGTCCCAGGCCTTGGAGAGTGTCACCCTGCCTTTGTTGGAACTGCTGTGTGTTCCCCTCGTCTCCCCTCCTCGGGTGGCCAAGGAACTACGTACTCTGCCGCCAGCGTTGTCAGATGGAAATTTGTGGAGCAATTTTTCGACAAGGGCCTTCTGTTATTGCAACAATTTACTTGTACTCTTCACCATGGGAATGAGAGATGGGAATTTCTCTTTGTAGCAGGGGTCGAGAAGGGTGAACAACCAGTAATCGGTGTTGCCTAATATGCGTATAGCGCGAGGGTCACGGGAAAGGCAGCATAGCATGAAGTCAGCCATGTGTGCCACAGTCCAAACAGACAAGGCTTCGCTCGCCCCACCAGGAGCATGACTCTCAATATCCTCCTCGTCCTCTTCCTCCTTTTCAGCCCATCCACGCCGAAGAGATGGGGTAAACGTGGTATGGCTACCCTGTGTAGCGGTGGCAACCGTCTCCTGCTCTTCCTCCTCCAATTGGCGCTGAGAAGACGAATCGAGGGTGGTCTGGCTTTCACCCTGTGTAGTGTCTTCCCCCATTTCCATCTCTTCCACACGCAGAGCATCGGCCTTTATTGTGAGCAGTGAGGTTTTAAGTAGACACAGAAGTGGGATGGTTACGCTGATAATTGCATTATCGCCGCTCACCATCTGTGTAGATTGATCAAAGTTGCATAACACCTCACAGAGGTCAGACATCAATGCCCACTCGTCACTTGTGAAGAGCGGAAGCTGACTAGAAAGGCGCCGACCATGTTGCAGCTAGTATTCTACTACTGCTCTCTGCTGCTCACAAAGCCTGCCCAACATGTGGAAGGTGGAATTCCATCGCGTGCTCAGGTCGCACAGCAGTCGGTGAGCCGGCAACTGCAAGAGCTGCTCCAGCGTTGCCAGGCCGGCTGAAGCTGTAGGTGATTTCCTGAAATGGGCACAAAGGCGACGCACCTTCACCAGTAGCTGAGGCAAATGGGGGTAGGTTTTCAGAAAATGCTGCTCCACTAAGTTGAGGACATGGGCCATGCATGGTATGTGTGGGAGGTTGCCCAGCTCCAAAGCTGCCACCAAGTTGCGGCCATTATCAGACACAACCATTCCTGGCTATAGGTTGAGTGGGGAGAGCCACAGCTCAGTCTGGTCCCTTATGCCATGCCACAGCTCTGCGGCGGTGTGCTGTTAGTCACCCAGGCAAATAAGCTTTAGCATGGCCTGTTGCCGCTTCTCCACTGCTGTGCTACACTGCTTCCAGCTAGTCACTGAAGTCTGACTGGTGCTGCAAGATTGTAATTCTGCAGTGAAAGTGGAGGAGGAAGCGGAGGAGGAGTTGCAGCCGATAGTGTAGGTGGTGGCGGAACTAGGGCCCACAATCCTTGGCGTCGGTAGCACCTGTGCCATCCCAGGGGACGACTCGCTCCCATCCTCCACAGCGGTCACCCAGTGTGCCATCAGGGAAATGTAGCGTCCCTGGCCACAAGCGCTTGTCCATGTGTCAGTTGTTAAGTGGACCTTGCCAGTAACTGTGTTGGTCAGGGCACGGGTTATGTTTCTGGACACATGCTGGTGTAAGGCAGGGATGGCACACCGGGAAAAATAGTGGCGGCTGGGGACTACGTAACGAGGGACAGCCGCCACCATCAGGCTGCAAAAGGCCTCGGTGTCCACCAGCCTAAACGGTAACATTTCCAGTGCCAGCAACTTGGAAAGTTGCGCGTTTAGAGATATTGCCTGTGGGTGGGTGGCAGGGTATTTGCGCTTGCGTTCAAATGCCTGGGGTAAGGACATTTGAACGCTGCACTGGGACATTGAAGTGGACATGCTGGCTGATGGTTCCTGCGAAGGTCCAGGTGCAGGGTGGGAGGCATCTGGGCCTGCGTCTTGGACAGCAGGTAACAGAGGGGAAAAGAAGGCAGTGGTGTGACCTGCAGACACAGATCGTGGACCCAGGCGTTCGGCCCACCTTTTAGGGTGCTTTGCTGCCATGTGGAGGATCATGCTGGTGGTGTTCAGGTTGCTGGTGTTTACGCCCCTGCTCATCTTGGTACGGCACAGGTTACAAATTACAAACCGTTTATCGTCAACACTTTCCTCAAAAAACCACCAGACTGCGGAACACCTAACCCTTTTCAAGGGAGCTTGCCGCAAGGGGCTGCTCCGGGGAACAGTTGTGGGCCTGGTTGGCATGGCCTGCCTTCTCCCTTTTGCCACCCCACTGCCTCTTCCAGCCTGTTGTGGTGCTGCGGATCCCCCCCCCCTCTGTACTGCTGTCCTCGCTCTGCTTGCTACCTTCCCAATTTGGGTCAGCTATTTCATCGTCCACCACCTCCTCTTCCACATCCTCACTCTGCTCCTCCTCCTGACATGGTAAACTAACTGCGTCTCATCCTCATCCACAACCTCTTGAGACACTAATTGCCATTGACTTATTGGCAACTGTGTCTCATCATCATCATCCACCTCGGGAGAAAATACTTGTCGTTCCCCACCGTCAGCTTCTTCAGACTGTGTTTGCTCAATAGGTTGGGAATCAGGGCACAGTATCTCCTCATGTCCCACTTCAAGCGGCCTTGGCGAGAGGCCAAAGCCAAGGGACGGTGATGAAAAAAGCTCCTCGGAATATCCCAATGTGGGATCTCTTCTTTGCCCAGACTCTGCATGGTGGGAGGAAGGAGGATCAGGGTGAGGATGCGGTTGCCCAGACACTTGGCTACTGAGACTGGACTTTGTGGAAGAGTGGGTGGTGCTGAACCGTCTGGAAGCATTATCAGCTGAAATCCAACCGACTACCTGCTCTCACTGGTGTGGCGACAAGAGTTGTGTCTTGTGCTGCCCTGCAAACTGTGACATGAAGCTAGGAGTTTAAATGACTTTGTTTCTTGGGCTCTGCCAGCAGGCACAGTTTCACCGCGCCCAGAGCCATGGCCTCTGCGTTCGCCATCAGCAGCACGCCCACTTCCCCGTCCCTTAGTGCTCGCCTTGCGCATATTGTATAGTATATATGCAACTTGGTCACAACTAAAGTACTGCAGATTTTTATTAACTGTATGATCAGAAAAATTTAAACGAATGTCCAATATTGTGAATGCGCAAACGTTATAGAGCAGCCGCAAATGAGGAACTGCGGTCTAAATTATCGGTATTAAATGTAACAACGGATGTCAGCTACATAGACTTTTGAACGGTTGTAAGACAATGTACACCTAGCGTTACTGACAGGGCACACTTGGGTTTTTTTTTGCCACCCCAAAAAAAAAAGCATATTTCACAATGGACTTTGTTCTTTTTGAAACAGAAACAATCTTTCTACCTACCCAAATCCTATCCCTGTTGTGTCTTTTGAACAATGATACTATCCCTGCCTATAGAAATTATATCCCTACACAAGTCCCTCCTTGCGCAAATGTTATACAGCAAGACGCAAAGGAAGTACTGCGGGCTTAACAGCAGAAATTATAGCAAAGTATGTCAGGTATATAGTATACAGAGAGTATCCTACAGCATGCAGCAGCAGCACATGTGGCATTAATGGCAGGCCACCTAGTGCTATTTTCACCACCTTTAAACACACCAAAAATAATAAAATATTGCTTTGTGCCAGATATAATAGCCCTTAAAAGGGCTTTTGGGTCTTTGGTTAGCGATTTCTATCTCTGCCTAGCGTGATTCTCTCCCTACACTGCCTGTCCCTGCATGCAGCAGCTCTCCCTGTCTAACACTGGCCGGGTCACATGTCACTGGGTGCTTTATAGCACCCGGTGACATGTGACCCGGCCAGCCAATCAGTGTAATGCCAGTAGCTAAGAATGCCATCCCTCCCTGCACGCTAATTGGCTAATTAGCGTGCGGGGAGGTGACTCGAGCATGGTGCTCGAGCACACGCGCTATTTGGCCGAATACCGTGTGGTCCCGAGCACCGCTATGTTCGGCCGAATAGTGTATTCGGCCGAACATGTTCGCTCAACACTAATTCTCGGTAGTGGCCCCTATACCACCATCGTACATCACACATAACATCACTCCATCAATGATACACTACTTCTCAATCTCTCCAGTGAATGTGACAGATGCTGAGGACCTTCTGCTTGATTCAAATCCCAGACTGTCTCTCTCACTTATTGCTCTGGGATCACATCAATATGTGCAGTAGGACCATTATCCATATCCCATAATTAGGTAAAGAGCTCTTACCCTCTAGATCTATGAACCACCTCTGTTACCCAGCATATTACTCTTCCCTGTCTGAATTAAGTGAGAAGACTCTTCTCTGTAGGAAAATGTTCTCGACATGATGAAAGTATTACCATGCCAGCACTAGAACCATTTAATTTAGGTAGTTGAATAATCTCATTATGGACACAGCTAGACATTGGGTGATGTTGAAAGCAAATACTTGATTCCAGAAGTGAGGACAGCTGTCAGTGTTTTTCCAGATCACATCTCTTCTCCTGCGGATATGTTAGTTTTTTTATTTACAAGGAGAATCTCTTGGAGCTTTATAGTACTTTACCATTGCCCTGCACTCTTGACTTTGGTCATCACTGTTGTTTCAGGAGAAAGAAGCTTCTTTTTTTTTAAACTTAATTAAAAATTTCCTGGAGTCTGCCAAGTCTTAAGAAAGTCTGAATGGCTGAGCAATAATCTCCACTGAACAAAGAGTCCATAGATCATTGAACATGGAGATGGAGGACATAATCAAGACTTTTACTGAAAACAGAACCAGGATGGTTTAGTTCTGACTTCAGTAAGAAGATAGGTAAAGATTATACAATGTCTTTTTTATAAGGTTCCCAGAAATGCCAAATTCATCCCTGACTGTAGCTCAACCCAATTCACTTAAATGGACCAAGTTGAAATACAAAGTACAGCCACACTTATATATAAGTCACTGTGCCAGTAAGGGGTTGTTCACATATCAGTTATTTGATCAGTTATTTCCATCAGTTACTGTGAGCCAAAACCAGGAGTGGACACTAAACAGAGATCAGATATAATGAAACGATTTGCACCTGTTTGATGTTTTTGACCCGCACCTGGTTTTGGCTTACAATAACTGATAGAAATAACTGATCAAATAACTGATATGTGAACAACCCCTTATGTGACCCTTTCTGTTTGTTATTTGTTAAAGGTCTTAAAGCAGACCGCATCAACCATACATCGATCGCTTATCCAAAAGCCACAAGGTGAAATTCTTTATAAACTCCATTTCCAAGCTCCAACCTTTAGGCTATGGCCCATGGGGCAGATTGTATATAGCAAAATTTCTGCTACCTGTTTCATCATGATTCTGCAGTTAATCTGTAGAAGCAAATCAGCAGTATTTATGCCTCCTGTGGATGCTTATGCAGACTGCAGCAGGTTTTCTTTGCAGATTGCTGTGCATTTGTACACTCTTTTTACCTGTGCTATCTTTACAGATCTTCCATGGAATTCTGCAGAATCTGTCCTACTATGTACTTTTGTACAAGTAGTGAGTGATTCTCTTTACTTTATTATAACAGCACACTCTAGTTCTAGCTTTCTTAGAAAGATACTGACATGTACAATATAATCTGATAAGTCTCATTTTCATTTTTTTCTTCAATAATGGCATAACACATTGAAGGGTACACAGAAGAAACTGTTAGGAGTATCAGGCTACCTACAGTCATGGCCAAAAGTTTTGAGAATGACACAAATATTATATTTTCACATGATCTGCTGCCCTCTGGTTTTTATGTGTGTTTGTCAGATGTTTTTATCACATACAGAAATATAATTGCAATCATATTATGAGTAACAAAAGCTTATATTGACAGTTAGAATGAGTTAATGCAGCAAGTCAATATTTGCAGTGTTGACCCTTCTTCTTCAGGACCTCTGCAATTCTCCCTGGCATGCTCTCAATCAACTTCTGGACCAAATCCTGACTGATAGCAGTCCATTCTTGCACAATCAATGCTTGCATTTTGTCAGAATTTGTAGGTTTTTGTTTGTCCACCCGTCTCATGATGATTGACCACAAGTTCTCAATGGGATTAAGATCTGGGGAGTTTCCAGGCCATGGACCCAAAATCTCTATGTTTTGTTCCCTGAGCCATTTAGTTATCACCTTTGCTTTATGGCAAGGTGCTCCATCATGCTGGAAAAGGCATTGTTGATCGCCAAACTGCTCTTGGACGGTTGGGAGAAGTTGCTTTCGGTGGACATTCTGGTACCATTCTTTATTCATGGCTGTGTTTTTAGGCAAGACTGTGAGAGAGCCGATTCCCTTGGCTGAGAAGCAACCCCACACATGAATGGTTTCAGGATGCTTTACAGTTGGCATGAGACAAGACTGGTGGTAGCGCTCACCTCGTCTTCTCCGAATAAGCTGTTTTCCAGATGTCCCAAACAATCGAAAAGGGGATTCATCAGAGAAAATGACTTTACCCCAGTCCTCAGCAGTCCACTCCCTGTACCTTTTGCAGAATATCAGTCTGTCCCTGATGTTTTTTCTGGAGAGAAGTGGCTTCTTTGCTGCCCTCCTTGAGACCAGGCCTTGCTCCAAGAGTCTCCGCCTCACAGTGCGTGCAGATGCACTCACACCTGCCTGCTGCCATTCCTGAGCAAGCTCTGCACTGCTGATAGCCCGGTCCCACAGCTGAAACACTTTTAAGAGACGGTCCTGGCGCTTGCTGGTCTTTCTTGGGCGCCCTGGAGCCTTTTTGGCAACAATGGAACCTCTCTCCTTGAAGTTCTTGATGATGCGATAGATTGTTGACTGAGGTGCAATCTTTCTAGCTGCGATACTCTTCCCTGTTAGACCATTTTTGTGCAGTGCAATGATGACTGCACGTGTTTCTTTAGAGATAACCATGGTTAACAGAAGAGAAACAATGATGCCAAGCACCAGCCTCCTTTTAAAGTGTCCAGTGGTGTCATTCTTACTTACTCATGACAGATTGATCTCCAGCCCTGTCCTCATCAACACCCACACCTGTGTTAATGGAGCAATCACTGAAACGATGTTAGCTGGTCCTTTTAAGGCAGGGCTGCAATGATGTTGAAATGTGTTTTGGGGGATAAAGTTCATTTTCTAGGCAAATATTGACCTTGCAAGTAATTGCTGTTAAGCTGATCACTCTTTATAACATTCTGGAGTATATACAAATTGCCATAATAAAAACTGAAGCAGTAGACTTTATAAAAATTTATATTTGTATCATTCTCAAAACTTTTGGCCATGACTGTAGAAGTATTGATAAACCATCAAAATGAGGTGTCTCTCTTTCACATAGAGGCATACACTTTATAGCTTTAATGATGATGCAGGAATTTTCCCTCAAAAGTATGAGCTCTCTTTTCAAGAAAGTTTCATATATAATAAGAAATATTTTTCTTAATCTTTGCAATATGTTAAAATAATAGACTCCGGTCTACTTCAAAAGGTATATTAAACTTTCAATTCAGATATAATTTAATATAGCTATTAGCCAGTTACAAAGTATCCATCCTACTCTAGCTTAGGCTTTAAATCCACTTTCTCTGTACTAGAGACTTTTCCCATAGAGGTGTCAATAATATGAACCAATTTCTTAATCTTTTTTTCTTCAAGAATGGAAAAGATTATATATCAACCTTGCTTGAAACCTAGGATTTTGCCTCGATGTATGGCAGACGGGCACAGATAATTTTTTGTGCAAAATTATCTGCCAAGAATCTCACATTTACAATGTAGCGCTAGCATCGTGTAGATGGTGAGTATGGCAATATTATATGTACTCAATTTATTGTCTGTGTTCGCAGAGTGCTGTTGCATCTTTATGTTTTACTATTCTATTTTGCAGCCACACCTATGTGACGTGCACCTGCACATTTGGATGTGCTGACTGACCCCAGTTTTTCTTGCAGTTTAGGTGGAGGCGTGGCTGACTCCACTACCTTTTCGGTCGTGCACTCCTTACTAACCTGTTTGCCCTACTGGCTAATTAGTGCTAGTATATAGCTTTGTCCTGCTCTCCCCACATGCATTGGAGACCTAACTGGTACCAGGAGAGGTGGAACAGAGTGGACTCAGCATTATATGGAACCTGCATTCCTTGAGCGTTTGGAGTTTTTAGGTTCCCGTCTTAAAGAGATCGCCTTGATGTATGGCAGACGGGCACAGATAATTTTTTGTGCAAAATTATCTGCCAAGAATCTCACATTTACAATGTAGCGCTAGCATCGTGTAGATGGTGAGTATGGCAATATTATATGTACTCAATTTATTGTCTGTGTTCGCAGAGTGCTGTTGCATCTTTATGTTTTACTATTCTATTTTGCAGCCACACCTATGTGACGTGCACCTGCACATTTGGATATGCTGACTGACCCCCAGTTTTTCTTGAAACCTAGGATTTAACATCACTTGGCTACTGGGTTACAGTAGCTATTATAAAGTCCTATTTGTCTTAATAGTGGGAGCAATATAATTGAAGTTCTGAAATAGTTTGAATATAGAACATAAAAAATGTTAACCTCTAAGAAAATGCAACATTTTTCTATGTAAATAAAACATTTATTCCACAATTCTGCCCAAATTAAGGATTTATATTTTAACTATTCTTTTGTTTTACACATGCCATCCATGCAAACATAAAGCCATACATTTTATACTATATTCTATATGTATGTGTGTATACATATATGCTATTGTGGTAGTTTATTATCATATATATGCTACTTTTTGGCATATAAAAGTTGTAGATATTTTGTCGCAAAATCTGTGACTTTTTCCTGCCTGCGCTACTTTTTCCGAGTGCCCGGCTCATTTATCTTAAATCTGCACCAGCAAAGTTGCTGGTGTATATTAAAGTTTGTTGCATGGTCTGCTGGAGGAAGCACCAAACTCATATAGAGGTTTGCGCCTCTACATAACTTTGGCACATCTACCAGCAGTGTAGAGAGACTTAGGACCGGTGTGGAAAACGCCTGTCATAGTAAATGTCCACCTATATATGTATACTATATGGTGTACTGTATGTATACAACAATATATGCTATACTGTATAAGATGAATTCAGAAAGTCTTCAGACCCTTTCACTTTTATCGCATTTTATGTTTCAGCCTTTTTTATAATTAAAAAAAAAAACATTCAAGATTTTCCTCATCGTTCTGCGCTCAGTACTCTATAATGAAGTGAAATCTTTTACATTTTAAAAATCTTTGCTAATTTATCTAAAAGGAAAAGCTAAAATCTTGCATTGACATAAGTAAATTTCAGACCCTTTATTTAGTACTTAGTGGAGACTAGAGATGAGCGAGCACTAAAATGCTCAGGTGCTCGTTATTCGAATCAAACTTTTCCCGATGCTCGGGTGCTCGTTTCGAATAACGAACCCCATTGAAGTCAATGGGAGACTCAAGCATTTTTGCAGGGGACCAAGGCTCTGCCTAGGGAAGGCTGGGTGAAAACCTGGAAACCTCAGAAAATGATGGAAACACCACAGAAATGGACAGGAAACAGCAGGGGCAGCATGCATGAATGCCTCTGAGGCTGCCTAATCCCACCATTACCCCAAATTCTCCTAGTGGGGCATGTGTGGTATCGATTCTTCTCAGTTTAAAATCGTATACGTCACCTATCTTGGGACCATATATTTCATGGATTTTTCGAACACGGAAAAGGAAAAAGAGCTTGCTCTGGCCAGGGGAGTGTCTTTTCTACTGCAGCTAAGGGGACGTGTCCATGCTCTGCCTATCACAGGTCAGGAGGCAATTAAAAGAAGAACCAAAAAAAAATCAGTACCATATCTAATACGTCCCCTATCCGGGTAAATTGTTTGGAGAGAGGGCCTGTAGGTGGGGGGCAGGCTGGGGGGAAGGAGGTTGAGCTGGAAGAGCCAGAGGAGTGCCCCCCTGGGCTAGCATGTGTGGTGGTGACAACAGCCGGATGGATTTGGAAAAACTTTAGCATCAACCGGTACGGTATGTATTCTTCTGAGTTTAATACCGTATACGGCACCTATCCGGAAAAATAGTTTGGAGAGAGAGAAAGAGAGGAAAAAGACTTGCAGTATGGAGCAATTACACGGAAACTATTAGATTAGGCAGACTTGGTCTGCTTAATTGCAACCCAGACAAATGAGAGAAAGAGAGGAAAATGACGTATTTTTAAAAGTGACGTTCAGTATAGATCAAGTGTGGTATGTGTTCTATGTATACTACTCAGTTTTTATACCGTATATGGCAGCTATCCGGAAAAATAGTTTGGAGAGAGAGAAAGATAGGAAAAAGACGTAAATTGTTTGGAGAGAGGGCCTCTAGGTGGGGGGGGGGCAGGCTGGGGGGAAGGAGTTTGAGCTGGAAGAGCCAGAGGAGTGCCCCCTGGGCTATCGTGTGTGGTGGTGACAACAGCCGGATGTAGTTAGAATGACGACACAGGACCCCAACTTAAAAATTTAGCATCAACTTGTACAATTGTCAATTATGAGCTAGATCAAGTGTGGCATGACTTTTTAGATGGAGATTGCATGTGGTCACGTACTCCCTGGAACCCCATAGTCACCCCTTCTCTGATGTGCTACCCTAGAACATTCTCTGCCCCAATTCGCAAGACCTTATGCAGTCTCCGTGTGCTGACAGTGGGGATTTACCAGTGTTGTCTGAGGAGATGGTGGACAATGGCGAGATTCAGGTGTCGGGGGGTGAGGTAGTTGTATGGGAAGCAAGTTACAGTGGGGACTCCTTGGGAAAACTTTCTCATGATGGGACAGATTCAACCTGGGTGGATCAAGCACAGGAACAGATCATTTTATTTTTTTTGTGTTTATTTAAATTTTATTTAGCACAAATAAGCACAGAGATATTTATTTGTTCTCTTCGCTGCGCAGTCTGGCGTTGGGGTTCGTCACTTTGATGGCAAGCTGTGCCGCTCTCTCCACAATGGTCTTTAGGTTCTTTGAGGAGACGCTGTGGGCGATTTCTGCACAGAAAGACTTGTTGCTCATCAACAGAACCTCAAGCTCCTTGACATTGTGGACCAGGAATTTGCGGAACCCTGTGGGCAGCATGTGTTTGGTCTTCTTGTTGCTACCCTACCCAATGTTGGGCAATATAGATACGCAGGTAATATTATTTTTCACACCTATCCCAAAAAAAAATTTACGCAATTTGCGCAAATAAAACTGGAAACTGGAACTGGAGAGAGGGCCTGTAGGTGGACCTCCGGAAAAATTTTTTGGAGAGAGGGCCTGTAGGTGGACCTTCGGAAAAATTGTTTGGAGAGAGGGCCTGTAGATGGACCTCCGGAAAAATTGTTTGGAGAGAGGGCCTGTAGGTGGACCTCCGGAAAAATTGTTTGAAGAGAGGGCCTGTAGGGGGCCCTCCTGAAAAATTGTGGTAAAAGAGTGCCAGTTGGACCTCTAAAAAATTGCGTTTTTTTAGTCAGCGTTAGGCAAAGACGACATGGAGGAGGAGGAGTAGGAGGAGTATAGAAGAGGAATCGGATACATAAGTAATGTTAATCTTTAGCTGCTTTCCCCAGGAGGAGATTTGAATTCTGGTGAAATCCAGGCTTTGTTCATTTTAATAAGCGTCAGCCTGTCAGCGCTGTCAGTTGACAGGCGTGTACGCTTATCAGTGATGACGCCACCAGCTGCACTGAATACCCGCTCTGACAGCACGCTAGCGGCAGGGCAGGCCAGCACCTCCAAGGCTTACAGCGCCAGTTCAGGCCACGTGTCCAGCTTTGAAACCCAGTAGTTGTATGGAGCAGAGTGATCGCTACGGACGTTGGTATGGTCAGCTAGGTACTCCCTCACCATCTTTCTGTACAGCTCCCCCCTACTCTGCCTAGACT